>RJWM01013279.1:0-53810 GCA_004363535.1 Dasyprocta punctata | reverse complement strand
GACAATTGCAATGGCACACACCTGTAATTCCTTGGGAGGCTGAGGCAGGAGGACTGCAAATTTGAAGCCACCCTTAGAAACTTAATGAAAACTAAAAAGGCTAGAAATAAAGCTCAGTGATGCAGTGTCACTGGGTTCAACCCTCAGTAGTGAAATAAAGAATTAAAAATAGACAAAACAAAGTCATTTTAAAATGTACAAAATAAAGTTATCTCCTTTCCTGAGAAAGCTCCTTGAGAATGTACTCCAGAAAAACAGGAATAAAAATGTAATCCAATAAGAAATGACAGAACTAAACCCAAATCCAACAAGAAATGCAAGGATATCAGACCTGCAGGACGTTTAGAAAAAGTAAATCCAAAGTAGACTTCAGCAGGCTCCAATATGTAGAAAACAGTCAAAGTAACAGATTGAGTAAACTGTAAAATGTGAAAGCATATGATTCTGATGATAGAAAAAGCAAGATAGTTCATTAAATCCCAGGCCAAAAAAAGTGTCTGAAAAAGTAAGGATTCATATAGGAATCAAATTAAAGTGATGCACGATTGAATAATTTGTAGAATACAAGAAAACAGAAGCCATTCGGTCTTGGCAGTTGAGAAATTCTTTTTTTGTGCAACAAATATCTTGACATTAGAATCACAGAGAAGGAAATGCAGTCAACATGTTATTAGGGCCACAATGAACAACTTTTTAAGTAGCTATAACAGAAGTAGTTAATTAAACATTTAAACTCTGGACAAAGCATAGATGATTTAACCATAATGAGTCCAGACATGATGTATGCACATTTTATAAACTATAAAAATGTATAAAAAAATAAAAATAAAAAGAGAGAAAAAATGAAAGAGGAAAAGAGTGAGGGAAAGAAGCAAGTAGGAAAGAAAGCTGATAAAACCAATAGGTAGAGATACGGTGGGGGGTGGGGTAGAAGAGCCCCACCCCTAATATTCACTGTAGTGGTCAAGAAAAATCAGACCATCCTTGGCTACTGTAGAGGTTTAAACATAAATAAAATAGACAATACAAGAATTTAAGTTATTGACATGGAAAAGTATGTGGATGACACCATAAAATCAAAACCTTATCTCACCCAGGAGAAGTAAATGATGTATTGAAAAGTGTGTGTGTGTGTGTGCGCACATACACATGGAAAATAAGTATATTATTTAGAGCTGTGGAAATAAAACATCAGAGCACCAGAAGTAACTGAAAGTAACTGCTCCAAGAATGACCTAGTATTGGGTCAGGGTGAGAGGCCTGATACCTTTTTATTATAAGTGCTTCTCTACGACTTGATTTTTAAAAACTATATCCATTTGCTTCCATTTCAAGCATTTATAAAAAGACAAATCCCAAGTCTGCAGGCAGGATAGACAACAGGTGCATTCATTCATAACTGTTGAAAGTACTATCTGATACAAGAAAGCAATTCTACCACATGAATTAGAGGCCTAAAAATGTAGAAAACTGTTCTCAAAGTATTTAAATGGAGGAATTCATTGTGCAGAAATAATTGAATACAGAGAGAAAAGTCATCAGAAAACACTATACAAAGGTCAGTATTTGCACTTAATCTTTGTGCCTAACCTTTTACAGTAAGGATATATACATACCTGTGTGTGTGTGCGTGTGCGTGTGCGTGTGTGTATAGTCTTTTTTTTTTTTTTTTTTTTTTGTACAGGGGATCGAACTCACAACCTCGCACCTGCCAAGCAGATGCTTACGCCACTGAGCTAAATTCCCGGCCCTTATATGCATAAATTTATATCCAAATTGTGAAGGACTAGGGACAAAAGTCCATTTTCTAAAGAATCCAGAGACTACTTAAATAAACAGACTTTCATTTAAGTAGTAAAAATGATGATATTGATTTGATATGTAAAACTGTTGGGAAGGTGTATTAAGTGCTATGGGGCAAACTGTGAACCAGGATATACACACACACACACACACATAAAATTACACATATATTCACACACACAAAAAAATTTAAAGTATGTGTCAAGTTATTCCCACCAGTCATCTGTCTTTAAGTTTTCAAATTCTTCTACAAGGAACGGCATCCATATTTTACACTGTAGTGCAAAGGGGCTGCAAGGGGCTGGGGTTGGGGGAGTTGTCTCACAGGTTCTGAGCTGGGTAGTGGTGATGGTTACATAACAATATGACTGAACTTAAAACTACTGATGTGCACACTTAAAAATCATGAAGACAGTGAATTTTATGTTATGTATTTTACAATTCTAATGTAAAAGTATATTAAAAAATAAATATATTGCAAAATAATATAAACTGGATTTTATACACATGTGATAAACTTACGAACTACATTACACATATCTTAATATTATTAAAGTTAATCAAATGATTACATTTGTAAAAGGAATTTTTAAAACTACTACATCTAATTTAGATTTTCTCTAGATATTACTTTTTTCCTAGTCCCAAAATGAGTATTTCTTGGTGGTTCTAAAACATCCAAGCAGTATTCTAAAATCTCTAGTTCAAGTCCTACCAATTCTTCCTTGTTCTCTGAGACCTCCAACATGAATGTTTCCCAAAAGTATTTTCTAGTCCCAAGGTTAATAGTTCCTTCTCAAAAATAAGAAGTTTAAATCTCAAATGTCTTGACATTTATTACACTAAATCCTTAAGTACGTATTTCTAAATCCTCCAAATAACTTTATGATCCTGTTGAGTAAGAATATGTGTATGTGTGTGTGTTTATGTTATGCACACATCCGCAAAATGTCTTGCTTGTAATAGATACAGTGCATGGACTAGGGTTGTGAAGAGTGATCCTTTCCCATGATTTCTGAAGTGGTCTGAGGATATGAATATGATAGTCTTGGTGTTATCTGATCTCTGTAGTGTTACAGGCTGAACTGTACCCTCTCCAAAGTTCCATACTTTGAAGTCCTAAGCCTGAGTACATCAGAATATGACTGTATTTGGAGAGGGTCTATAAGGAGTTGGTTAAGCTAAAACAAGGTTTTCGAGATGGTCCCTGATCCAGTGTGATGATATTCCTATAAAAAGACGGGATCAGGACATAGACTTGCAGAGAGAGGCACCATCTAAAACCAAAGAAAGACGCTTAAGAGGAAACAAGCTTTGTCAACACTTTGACCATGGACCTGCAGATTTCAGAAGTGTAAGAAAATAATTTGTTGCTTAAGCACACCCCCAGCGCACTGTGGCACTTTGCTGGGGTAGCCAGAGACGACGCACACAAGAGTATATTGATCTTCTCTTTCATTGCTACTGTGCCTTCCGGGGATTCTGAAACTTGTGCAGTTTTAAGGATTAATAGAACAGAGTCATAAGTGCTCATGCTCTGACCAAGTCATGCCCCTCTGTTCAAGGTTTTGGTTCCTTGTTTGTCAGATTCCAGGGTTATTCTGGTGGGTGACTGACAGAATAGCATTAAATGTGGAAGTATAAGGAAGTATTCCGAAAGGAAGGGGATTCAAGGCCTCAGTTGGTCACTTTTTTGTCTATGCTGAGACTTGAATTCAGGGCATTGTGCAAGCAAGTTTAAGTGCTCTACCACTGAGTTACAACCCAGTTCAGCACCTCAGGATGAAGTGATTTGAGGCCCTCTTGGTACATGTCACTGGTGAAAGGTCCTGTGGTGACCTGTAATTCTCTCAAATGTATGAGGATGGACTCAATGACTTGCCAAGGTTTTTTTCTGGCCCATAGTTGTGGACACAGTCTTAAAAATAAACCTATGGTTAAGTCCAGTGGAGTAGAAACTGGCTTACAAATATAGGACTTCAGGGCACAAATCTTAAACATAGAAAATGACAAAACATCCTGGTGCACAATTCCTGTTTGACTTGCAAATTTTACCTTAAGTGCAAATATTCAGGACAATGGAGACAATTCATTATGGCAAGAGGACTAAACATGGACTTAGTCTTCACTTGTCCTGCCCATAGTATCTCTACCAGGGCAGAGTTCTGATAGACCAATAAAATGTCACAGTCATCCCTTGGTATCCACGGGAGATTGAATCTAGGTCTCTTCTTCATACCAAAATCTCCAGATGCTCAAATTCCTTATACAAAATGCCAAAACATTTGGGAACCTACAAACTTCTTCCTGTACAATTTAAACAGCCTCTGATTCTTTTTTTTTTTTTTTTTTTTTCAGTACCGGGGATCAAACTTACGACCCTGCACCTGGCAGGCAGGTGCTGAAGCCACTGAGCCAAACTCCCAGTTCTGTTTTTTTTTTTTTTTTTTTGAGAAAGGGTCACACTATGTAGTTCAGGCTGGCCTGGCTCACATTGTACCCCAAGCTGGCCTCAAACTCACAATGCTCCACCTACCTCAGCCTCCCGAGTGCTGGGATTAAAAGCGTGTGCCACCACACCCAGCTTGGGTGACTTTTTTTAATCTAAAATATAGCAGGGCTTATGTGGGGGAAGACTTTTCCAACAAAGTAAATGTGCCAAACTTCAGTGTGTCTGGGGTCAAAAATATCATAGCAGACAATGAGGTAAACAGCAGGTTACACACCTAAGGACCAGCTTTCTCCCTGTGGTGAGTCCTGGAAGAGGAAAGGACTCTTAATTCAACTCAAAAAGGAACTGCCTACCTCTAAATTTATAAACTATTCTTCTTTATTAATATATCTTAGTAGGTAATTCTCTCCCCTACACCTAGCTGTTTTACTTCCTCGCCTATCTCCCCTAATTCATAAGAGGAAATATTTAAAAGATATTTTTCCAATGTCCCTCTTCCACCTCCATTTTCTGTCTTCTTATCTTCCAGTTTTATGATATCACTATATCATTTTACCGATTGTTTATATGACTAATAAGCTCTGAAGTTTTTATATCCTTGACAAATATGTTACTTGAGTGACAAAAGATAAGTTAGTCATGAGAAAAAACTCCACAGGTTTCATGTTGTAAACTTGTGAATAAATGGTTGTTAGGCTCTTTAGTCACTTTTTTGTGATAAAGAACTTCAGGGCTGTGTGCATGCTAGGCAAGTGCTCTTCCCTGAGCCATACCTGTAGCCCCAAAATCTTTTTTGCCCCAATTCACTGACAATGTTCCATCCCCTTCTAGAGTTGCGACTAATAAGTATGACACTAGTCTAATTCTTTTAATTTTGCCTCTCGAGATATATAAAACTTTTTCTTCATCTAGAATTTTACCAGGAAATATCTATTCATCTAGCTTGAAGTATTAATTAACCCCGCATGACTTTTCAACACAGAGCACTTCTATTTCTACCCAACTATGATCTGCTTTTCTCTGAGTACTCTTGTTATTTATGTTAAATATCTTGAACCTGCCTCTACGCTTCTTACCTTTTCCCTCTAAATACCTTTGCTTTATGAGATAAAGAATTTTTCCCCCTTGATCTTCCAGAGTAGTAATTATATTCTCAGTAGTGATCATATTTTTGGTCCATCTGAAAAAACTATGCTGTAGAAGTAATGCTTTGATTTCCACAAAACGCTTTTGTTGCTGCAACTGTATTTCATACCGCATTTTGTTGAAGTCCTTTTTTATCTCCTTATTCAGTATGGTTTCAATAGGAGTCACACATTCTAGTTTAGAGTTAGTGCTCACAGCTTACATTACTAAGATCCCTTCAGTGAGCTGAGGAGTATCTCTGCCTACTCTTAGGTAAACCCCCCTCAGCACTTGTTTGGGGCAGGCTACTGGTGCTGAGTAGTGGAACAACAGATGGTAGATAGGCCAGTGGTAAGAGTTAGGAGAAGTGACAAAAGAGTACTGGAAGTAGAAGAGTGTTGGATGAGATGCCGGACTTGTTGCAAATACTGACCACTTCTGAATCACAAGAGTAATTTGGACCTCCAATGCAGTCCTCTTTCAATCTCTATGGTCAACAGCATCAAACAGTTTCTTGAAGACAAATAGGGGTTGCTATTTCAGAAGGGTAATAGTCTGGTCTTTCAGCTCGCACCAGGTGTTCCCAAAACCTCAAACACAAAAAGAAATAACCTGAACCCAGTACTGTCTCTCATTTCTCGATACCCTAGATAAAATCCCAGTCTCTAATACAGCTTCCATTAACAATACCCCCAGCCCCACAATGCCCTCCTAGTTCTTTCCAACCATTATTCCTGTAGGAAGTGTATGGCTTTCAACTCCCATAAACCTGGAAGAGTCTTTGTAACTGGTCATCAAATAAAATGACAAGAGTGACTTCCAAGACTAGATTACAGAGATGTTCAGTCCTGGAAACCAGTCACCACACTGTGAGAAGTTGAAGCCACACAGAGCAGCCAAGTGGGATATGTGGCCCACAGCTTCATTCAAGGTTTCTGCTGATGGACAACCAGAGGCGTGCAAAGCCTTCAAATATCAGCCTCAGTACTGAAACCATGGTAGCCCTTGACAGGTGCAGCAAGAATGAGCTGTTCTCTCTGAGCCCTGACCAAAAGCAGACTCAGAAGGAAAATAAATGTCACTGCTATTTTAGGACATTGGTTTTGGGGTGGTTTTGTTACACATTAGATTACCAAAATAGCCAACATTTTATATATTCACTTTGCTGTTCAGGGAAGAAATCAGAGACATGTACTCAGAACAAGTTCTTCTTAGAGTCCTCCAGGATTTAATTTATACTTTAATAAAAAATTTTCCTATTTCTCATGGACTCAGTGTTGTCTCTAGATCTCTCCTTGTGGTGGCTTTGAGAAGATTCTAGAAATATCTGCTTCTCTGGTACTAAAATGATTGTCAGTGAGAGGTATGATGGGAAGAAACTGGCATAACACAATAATTCCATTTCAAAAAATACACTTAGCAAAAGAAGACTTGCTAAATATTATGGCAGTTCTTAAGTTGAGACTCAAAATATCTTGAGCTATCTCAGGGAATGACATTATATTTTACAAATTTTAGGCAGAAACACCTTTTTGTGAATTCGCTTAACTAGGTCAAAGGATTTTAGAAGTATAGTGTGATGGGATTAGCAGTCAAGAATCCTTGTTTCTGGCTGGGTTGTTTCCAAGTGGTTCATTCTCCAGCAAAGCTGTTTAGCTCCTCAGGATCTCAGTTGCATTGTCTGTTAAGTATAAAAAGTGGGCACAATGACCATTAAAAAAGGATGCCACCAGCTCAGCCATTCCTCAGAAGCTTCATGAATAATCATATGTCAGTGCCAAGAACACACAGTGCACCCAACTCCACCACTTCACAGATGAAAGAGCTGATGAGAACTTGAGAGGTTAACAGACAAAGAGAGAGAGAAAGATCTGGGCCCGGGGAAAGAAGCAGAATTCCCACCAGTGGAGGAATGTGTCACATAACATCCTATCCATGGGGAATCTACCCAGATGTTTTCAATACATGGTCGTACCCTGTGCTCAAAACAGGAATGAAAGCATGATTCATGCCCCTCCTGAGTTACCAGCCTCAGAAGGGAGAAATAATGATGGCAGCTGTGAACTCATTGACTCAGTGTCTGGAAGTATGAGGGTAGAACATGCCTCAGTGGCCCTAAGGACCTCATGGGGACCTTTTCCTGCTCCCCTCCTCTCTCAGGTCTGCTTTGCTTGGAGTTGGCCTCTTCTTTGGCAGACTCTTCCTCACAGTTCTCTGATGTCTCACCCAACAGAAGACTATCCTGTTCAGAGACCCAGAAAAACCCCCAAGCTGAATCTCACTGGCTGTGGAACAATAAGGATCCCTCAACACAACCAAGTCATAATCCCCAGAATCTGTGAATATAGTGCCTTAAATGGTAAAACAACTTCCACAGATGAGATGAAGGACCTTCAGGCAAACAGAGTATCCTGGATTATCCAGATGACTCCAATGTATTCCAAGAGTCCTTAAAATTAGAAGACACAAAAGACTCAGAGGGAGATGTGACTACAGAAAGGGTCAGAGAGAAGTGATGTGTTGCTGCTTCTGAAGACGCGGGAAGGGCACAAGGCAAGGGTGGGCACTAGAAGCCTGAAAAGCGAAGGAAACTAATTGTACCACCAGGTCTCCAGAACCCTGTTCTGCTGCCCTGCTGACCACCCTGATTTCAGTCCAGTGGGATCAGTGGCAGACTTCTAACCTTCTTAAATTTTTGCGTGAGGCTGTTCCCACTATACAACATGTATCCACTCTGGCAAGAAGAGGTTCATTGAAGAAAGGCAGGGGGCTGTCCCCAGAGGAATGGGGAATGGAAAATAGCCAAAAAAAATATACATAACCTATGAGGACAAATGAGATGCCAAGAAGAAGCCCTGAATATATTTCTAGAACACTGGACATGCCAGGAAGAAAACTCAGGCTGTAGGCAACATTTCAACTTTGCTTTTCTCAGGTCAAAGAAAAAGATAATACAAATGGAATAGGAGCGTCCATGGATGGATGGTGCTGAATAACAACACTGGGTTTTCTAGACAGTCTTTTGACAAGACATAGAGTACTATATATATACTGCAAATTCTAGAGAGAACACAATTGTCAGAAGAGTTACAAATTCTTTAAAGTGTAAATTAGGGGAGGGGAGGAGAAAGCAGATAGTCATGTGAAAGTGTCTGACTGAATAATATAGATGTACTAATTATAATTTCTTACTTTCTTTATCACCAGAATTGGGGAATTTGGGATCTTGAAGGCTCAGGAAACAGTCCTTCCCAGGCTAATTCCTAGAAGTAACTAACAGCTCACTCGCCAGCATTCTTTTGATATGCAAATCAACTAAATAACTTGAAATTCACTTCCTGCACCATTCTCTTCCCATTAGACTTCAGTCCAGATTTGCTTTAATCATCAAAGTGCCAAATACTAGACCTCAGGGACCAACCCTATTGTTCAGACCCCACTGACTTATTCAAACTATCCTATCAGGAGTCTGTACTGATGGCTCACTTTGCTTTGTCCACTTCTTCCAGTGTAAACTGCAATAAAGGCACCCACTGACAGCTTTCCTCCTCTCTCCATGTCTGCTCATTTTGCTTCCCCATGTGAACCTCCATGATATGCAGTGGTGCCTCCTGTATCTAGCAGCTGTGACTATGATTAAAAACTTCTACCTTCATGGCAATCATCTTTGCATCTGTGTGTCTTACACCTGCATAGAATAAGTCCCAAGTGCACTGGTATTACAAGAGAAGGCAGCAGATATGACTCAACTCAAGAAGTTGTCAAGGGAAAATAAACGAGATGAGTCTGGGAACAATCTGCAGGGTCTGTATGCCAACCCAAAATCTAGGCAGAAAGAAACCCCTACATTTAAAGTGAGCATTAATAAGGCAGTCTTTTGGTTCTGACCCGACCTAATGGGATAATGCACTCATATCCACCATGAAGAGGAGGGAAGATCTTTTGCAGGGATTAAGAAAGGTTCCTCATTAGTCCACTAGGGCTCCACAAACTGGATGTGTTAAACTACAGAAATGTAATTGTCTTAGTTACTTTTCTCTTGTTGCTGTGACAAAATACCAGACATCCAAAATTAAGGAAGAAAAAGTTGATTTAACTCACAGTTTGTGGAGGTTTCAGTTCTCAATCAGCTGGCTCCAAGGCAAGGTGACATGGCACAACAGGTCAGAAGACAGGAAAAGCAGCAAGAGCTAAAGTCGGGGGAAGGCAAGCCTCTTTTGCTCCCTTATATTGTAAGTAGGTTACCCCACCTCCACCCGGGGTGGGTGTAGCACTCACAATCTCTGGGCCCTCCTCTTGCACAGGATGAGTATGTTTACAAAGTGAAGACAGTGGCCCCTTCCTGAGTCCCTTAACTTCTATACTTCTCAAGTCGACACAATGTATCAACCATTAAAGGACTGCCTGACAGTTTTGGAGACTGAAATTCTAAAATCAAAGTGTCAAGAGGGCTGGTTCCTCTGAGGCCTGTAAGGAGAAACTGTTCCAAACCTCTCTTTTAGCTTCTAGTGGAGTCAGATACCCCTTGGTTTGTAGACTGTGTTCTCCTGGTGTCTTCTTGTCATCTTCCATCAGTGTATATCTAAGGACACACACTGATTTTAGGTTAGGACCTAGTCTAGTGATTTCATCTTAACTTGATCACTTGCAAGGATCCTGCTTCTAAATAAAATTACACTCACAGGTACTGGTGTTAGGATTTCAACAGCTTTTGGGGAGGGCACAATTCAACCCGTAACTGTTCCCTGCCTCTCAGGTGTCCTTTCTATTTAATCAAGCCCACACACACCTCTTGCAAGTTCCAAAGTGAAACTCAAATGAAAAGGAAAGGTTCTGTGCTTGAAGCACAAGAAAAGGGCCTAGGTTGATTGTTTTAATTCATCCTAATGCTACAGTTACAAAGGCATAATTGTATACTGCAAGATCCCAGCCAAGGGTGTCACAACCTCAGCCAGCAATGGGCGAGTTCTCCCAGTCTTCCCTCCTGGGCACCTGAGTAGATGGTGAATAGGGCATTCAGAAAGGGCAGGCCAGGTAAAGGAAGAAAACAGGACATGGCTACTGAACACAAGGTTTCTGCATTTGGCTAACCTGGGTGTTTCTAGAATAGCAGACTTAGTCAGAAGATTCCATTCATAGGATTTCTGTGTCCGCACACTGTGGGCTAATACATAGCTGAAGGCTTACTACAACTTGGCATAAGACTTATTCCTGCACTTTCTTCCAAGCTCAAGTAAATTCTGGCATTGAAAATATACCTACAGGAGAACTCACTGGGTCCCTCACACCAGGAATATCAGTGGTAAAAGGATGAATACCATCAGTGGTAGCCAACCCACTGACAGTGGCTGAGTGCATCTTAATTAGTGAACCTAGTTCCTAAAAATAAATCTTGTCTCAAATCAGACATAATCTGTAGCAGTATCTGGTGATATCTGCTGAATAAATCTACAAGTACCTCTGGAACAGAGCGAGATACAAATAACACAAACATGCACAGCAATTCAGTCTATTGGCAGAAGGGGTACCCTATTATACGAAACATAGTCACAGGTCATTTCCCGGAAATGTCGGCTACCTTAAGGTATTACAAAATGGCCTCATCTTGACAGGCACACTGGAAGGTCATCTTTTTCTCCATGAGACTGTAAATTCATTCTAGCAGAAAAACATTCTAAGAAAATATATTCAATGGCAGGAATCTGTTACTACTAGAAGAGACAGTACTATGGTAAGAACCTACTGTATTCTATTTGGCTCATAGCCGATCTGCCATTGCATGGTCCCAGTTCATACGTGCCTGTGGGTCACGCGCTGCCCAGACTGGCTAAGGTACAGATGGACTTAAGCACCAGCTGGAACACTATAAACTGGGATTATCACTCCATAGCAAGCATGTGGCTTTTTGACAAAATAATACTTTCTGGTCTAAATAGAATTACTCCTCAGTATGCATAGGGGATTGGTTCCAGGTGCACCCAGGTATACCAAAATCCAATGATGTTTATATCCCTTTTAGTAAATGGCAAAATATTTGCCTATCATCTATGTAGATACTCCCATATGTTTTAAATCATCTCCAGATGACTTATAATAATATAATGCAAATGTGATGTAAGTAGTTATTGTACTGATTTAGGGAATGGAGACAAGCAAAAGGTCTGTTCACGTGCGTCACAGATGTATGCCAAGGTTGGCTGATGCACAGATGCGGAATCCATGGATACAGGGGTTAACTACATTGAAAATTAGTAATGATCTGACCTAAATTATAGGATCTCTAAATCTTCTTCAGTCATTGGTTAATGAATTCAAGGGATCTGTCTAGGATCCAACCAATGTATAACCCAGCAAAGAAAGAACTTTTGTTTTTTGATGGGGCTGAATTCACTTTTAATTAAGTTCCTGAGCCCTATGTGAAGTAACTTTTGGGATTTCAAGTTAATTTATTCCTTGCCTCCATTTCTATCCATTAGTGTCTTAAAACCATCCTCTATCAATATAATCTCAGTGTCTTGTGTCTGTGTAGGAAGAAGGTAGTCAGAATGCACGAATATGCTTATATGGGAATAGGCAGGAAGTACACTGCAAGGAACCCAGGCACAAAAGCTGCACCACAATTAATGGCATATGGCACTGAGGTTCAAATTGAGCCAAATCTTTTTTTAATGTGACAAGAGGTGAGAAAAGAGACTTTGCTTGAAAAAGAAAGACTATTCATTGTTCTAATGATAGATCATTTTTAGAATACAAGCTATACAAAGGAAATCTCAAAATCTGAGGAAGACATAGGGATATGCAGAAAGTTCAGCAACAACACATTATCACGGACAGGGTCTTTCTTAGTTTAAGTCCACCAAAACAAACTTTTGTTAAGCCCTAAGCACAAAAGTGTTAAAGCTAAACATTCATTTAACTTTATCAACTGCTCCTGAGGTTGGGATTGTTATAACATCATTTTATTGATAGGGGAATTGAGATTTTAGCAAGCTGACATTAACTTACTCAAGGTCACAAAGCTTGGAGAAGCAGATGAGGAATCTGCCTTAGAGGCTACTTTAACTTTTATATGGTAATAGCTTAGCAAAAGTTTAGAAATGCTGGCAGTCCCCAAAGTATCTGCCAAATAAAAACTTCTATTGTGGAAAATAGAAAGGATAGGTAAGCAAAAATAAACTTCACCTACTTCGTAATTGCCTAGGGCCAACTTTCAATATATTTCTATATATAGCTTTACTCCTTAAAAAAAAAAATTGTTCTCAAGCTACAGGGAAGCAGAAAGGAAGGGTATTTATCTGCTAAGGCAAAAAGACTTGAGTTTTATGTCCTCTAGATCTTTATATATTGCTACCTCACTGTCAATGTGACAATGTCCATGCTTGTAGCCAGAGCTGACTAGAGAGAGGAGGATGTATGATTCACCAGATTCTCTTAGGACTCTAAAATAGGGGAGGAACCTGTAAAGGCCAGTGGCTTTAATGCGCCCTCTACAGAGAAATGCACAGGAAAAGAGGCAGTGAAAGGCAGAGGACACAAGGCAGGTAGCCCCTCTGCTTTGGAACAGCCTTGGCTCCCTTTGGTGGCTTGTGTCTACTACAATGCAATCCTGTTACTGTTAGGGTTGAGCATGCCTGCTGCTCAGTCCTTACAAGGAGTCACCTCTTCTTACTGCAGCTTTAGGGGTTTTCTTTTTGTTTGTGCTTTGTCTTGTATTGCTTTGTTTTTGGCACTATAGGGAACTCTAGGGCTTTTTATATATACACCCTGCCCCAGGCATTTCAAAGCCTTATATCCATACTTCATTATTTATGCTTCTGTGTTACAACGGCAACTTTTGTTAGGTGCCAGAGTAACTCCAGATACTTTGTCACACAGTATTTCTCCAATCTTCAACATCAATGGATCATTTAATTGGGGTATTGTAGACAGAGAGACGCCTAATCTAGACAAATCTGAATGAGCAGTCCAAGGATGTTTGAGAATTTAGAATACACAAAATTGGGTCCACTGATTACTTGATAAACGGTGTTGGAAAACTGGGTATCAGTTTGGAAGCATTCCATTACTTGAACCACACAGAAAAATAAGTATCAAGTGGATTAAATAATTACTTGTAAAAAAGAAAAAGTCAAGGGAAAAATTCAGATAGTAGTACATAATCTTATGGTGAGAAAGACCTTCCCAGGCAGCATTCCAAGTGTGCAAATCATAATAAAAAAAGACTGCCTGACATAAATTTCTTAAACCACTACAGAAAAAAAGATGTGGTAACAAATGACAGATTAGAAGAAAATACTTGCAATGTATAGAACAAAGGATTAGTTTCTTTGTAAAGGGTTCTGGTGGATCCACATTGGATGAATTCCTTCAGCATCCACCTTGGGCAGCATGCTTTTGATCATAGTAATCCCTGAACTCTGGCCTTCCTGTTCTTTCTCTATATATCCATATCTATATGTAAGTATATATCATGGGACACTTTTTCACATAAGTGGGTTCATACTCTCTGTGCTCTCTGTGACTTGATCTGTTTTGTATCAGATGTTTTAGAGACCTTTCTGTGTATCTACATATAGGTCTACTTCATTTTCTCCAGTTGTATTGGCACAATCGACTATATCATCACTCATTTTATCATTCTCTCTACCTGTTAATCTGTCATTTTTTTGTTGCTGTGACAAGATATCACAAATAAATCAACTTTAAAAAGAAAGGTTTATTTTGGCTCACCATTCTGAAGATTTCAGTCTATGTCCGCAAGGTCCCACTACCTTAAAAGACTATTGTGTCACAGTTACACCATGGCAGGAACATGTCATGGAGGAAACTGCTCACCCCATGATGAATGTGAGACAGAGAAACAGGAAAGGGTTAGAGTCTCAATACTCCCCCAGTGACCTGACAACCTCTTAGGTTCTATTGACTAAAGGTCCGCCACCTCCCAATAGTGCCACAGGCTGGGGAACAATCTTCAACACATGGGTCTCTGGGGATCATTAAGATCCAAACTATAGCAGATATTTAAGTAGTTTCTAATGTTGCACTACTGTAAAGATGCACCAATTAACATCTTGCACATTCACCTTTATACATACTACATGTAGTAATATTGCTAAATGTAAAAAAAGGCTACACAACTGTACATGATATTACCCTAACTTGGTCTAAAAGCAACTATGCCTACAATATATACAGAAAAAAAACAAATTAGAACATATCAAAATCATTAGTGACCATAACTTGATAACCACATTGAGCAGCATACTTTCTTCAATCTCTTTCAGTTCTCCAGTGTTTCTATAATGAAGAATAAATTTTAACCCTCAGAAAAAGTAAATTTCGGTAGGAGTTAAATTCTGGATGAGTTGCACATAATCTCACAAAAGTGCCACTCACAGATGAGAAGTCAATTTTGCTGATGCCTTTTCTCTCTTTGGGGTTCTCAGCTGTGTTCTGGAGGGTTGACATTACTGCAAATAGTACCTCTGGGTGCAAGCAGGTTGTGCCCATTTACACAACTGGTAGAGGTTAAGAACTGGACAGCTCTGACAGACCATTTGGTATTAATGCATCCATTACCATAGTAATTCAAAACAGAAATCACAGATGCTCTTTCAGCAAGCCTGAGACCAGGGAAGACGAGAGCATGGTCACTGGCCAGAGTCAGCTGTCAAGGATGAGGGCCCAGTGAAAGAACAGAATGGAGGTCCAGAGTTAGCATGTAATACCTGCAGGGGCGCAAAAAGCATTTTGAAATCCATCACCTAATAAGCAGGCTTCTCTGACCCCAAGGAAAATGAGATTACCAGGAAGCAGACAAAGAGGTAACTGTGGTGGTCTTAAAAGCCATTATGTTTATGTGGACATAAGTGGACAAGGGTAGAATGACTGTCTACTTTTTATGTTGGTATATCATTTGACCAGATTTGCACTTTAACACTGCTCCTGCATCTCCAAACTCCTAACTTTTATGTCCCCACCCAATTCTTCTGGTAGTATCCAGTCCCCTTTTCCTTCCTGGATTTGCTCATAGGCTAGGATACTAGCAGCTGCCCTGTGACTGCCTGCATACAGTAATGCCTAATAAGGATCGAACTTGTGGATGATAAAGCAAGATGGTGCTTTTGGTACAGTATGAAACCGTACCTAGTAAATGAATGACAGACTCCTACGCTATGACTTGTGAATGGCAGTTTTGCAAAAAGTATTGTTCTGGAGTATCATGCAGTTAGAGTTACAGAAGTTGGGAAGCTACTTCCCATAAGGAGGCAGGGTCTCACTTTGGACAAGGAGACTAGGACCCACAGTTCTGAGACATTCACCAAGCATCCCTCTGTGTGCTATTCCAGAGTAGGTTCCATTACTTTTGACCCTCCTACCAAGTTTGCCTCAGTGACCCCCAGGGCTCTAACACTCACAGCCATCTGCTCTCTCAGCTCCCACTTATGGGTGTGGTACACTTTAGGGAAAAAGAACACAGCAGAACAGACCTCTGTGAATGCACACTGACTTAACAGCCAGGTCCCTGCTCTTAAATAGCCAAAGGTGCTCCTTGTCCTTGCATGTCCATGTTGTGCCTGCAAAAACTGTTTGAAAATTGCCTCTCTGCTCCATCCTCCCGTGCTCATTCTGTCTACACTGAGGCCATCTCACATGCCACTGAGGAGTCTCGCATGCCTCTCCACTACCACCAAGACTTGCAGTAACTGTTTCTTTTTTTTTCTTTTTTTCTTTTTTTTTTCTTTTTTTTTGCAGCACCAGGGATCAAACTCATAACCTCGGACCTGCCAGACAGGCACTTAAGCCACTGAGCCAAACTCCGAGCCCTAGTTGTTTTGAGGCAGGGTCGCACTATATAGCTCAGGCCGGACTTGAGCGCACATTATAGCCCAAGCTGGCCTCGAACTCACAACGCTCCTCCTACCTCAGCCTCCCGAGTGGCAGCAACTGTTTCTAAATCCTGCCTCCTCCCCCCTTGCTCCTTCTTACTGCAGGCAACAAGGCAGCCTGCCTGGGACAAGGCAGCAGGAGGTAAAAGAAGTAAATAGTCAGGTAAGCAGGGGTGGGATGAGCTGGGGCCAGGACACATGTGGAAAGAGAACTGGAACAAGAGGTGGAGTCAGGCAGAACCAGAGGTGGAGTCCACTAGAAAGAAGGGGAAAGGAAAGGTAATGTGCAGAGTGCTCAGGCAACTGAGTCAGGAATCATAAGGTTAGCAGGAAGTGAATGTAGCAAAACAGGTGTGCAAGACAGCAGGTTTGCTGCCATGCAACAAAAGCCAACCTGATAATGGAAGAAACCTGAGCCCACACTCGGTCTCAGGGGATCTTAACCATGGTGGATCTGGGTAACCAAGAACTGGCCAGCAAGGAGGAGGAAGGGTCAGGGATAAGAACAACTCCTGACCTGATATCATGCTCCTGCCCTGAGGGGTCCCCCTCCTTCATTCTGCCCATCCCGTTCTCCCATTGATAGTTCAGTCATCTTCACTGCTAAACTTTTCTCGTGAATGTTTTATCTACACTATCTCAAGTTCATTCATTCTATTTTTCATTTCTTCTGCTGTAAGCGTATGTTTTATATACCCCACCCCTTATGAGTCACGGGCAGGGGCCAGATGATGGGCATTTGTTTGCATGTTGTGGGTCCTTTAGTGCTGAACACACTGCTAAGGGCATAGGCGATGCTTCAAAATACTTCCTGAGTGAAATAATAGTCCTCACACCTACAGTATCATTCCCTATGCACTATACGCTTCTTTCCCCTTTCAAAAAAATCTGCTTGATCGTGCAATCTATACTTATTTGTCCCTTAAGAAAAATTTTAAAAATACAGTACTAGAACAAAACAGACTACAAAAAAGACATACACATACAGGTATTTATATATACCTATACTTCTATGGTCATGATACAAAAAATAAAATACAAAAAGTAAAAGAGGTAATTAATCAAAGCTAATACATATCCTTCAAAAAGACACAAAGTAGGCAAGCCCCTGGGAACACTAATCAAGAAAAATCAAGCAAAGGTACAATGATAAACGTTGTGAATGAAAACAAAGATTTAGGGCTTTTGTTTTGGGAGGGTAATTTTCTGGAAGCCCAAATAACTCAAGTTGAGTAAAACAATTTTCAAAAATGATGATTTATTGATGAGATCAATTTAATCATAAAATAAATCTATCCCATGCAGTATCAGCTCTGCCTAGGACAAAGCAAACAACTAACCAGGTATAGATGGTGCTGCAGACAAGCTGTACAACTGGTCAAGAAGAGGCTGTTCCAATCTATCAAACATAGTTGTGAATTCATTGCAAGCATTGTACTCTTACACAATTTCATCACTGTTCGAACATAAGAGTATACTTACATAAATTCAGAGGTGAAGCCTACTGCATAACTAGGCTACATGGAATGTGTATGTACGGGTAGTCTTGTTCCTAGGGTCATGCCGAACAAAAGATTTAATCAAGCAGAAAAGAAAATGATGAGATCAAGCGATACAGTAAACATTAAATGTGTTGGGCTGCAGCCAATATAACACAGCAAATTGTTTTATAGTAATTATTTTTTGTATGGAGGAGTATACCCTAAAATACCAAAAAAGTATAGAAAATAGTTGTTTATTATTGTCTAGTATTATGTCCAATAGAAAACTGGAATGCTATATGCTTTTATGAGTGGCACCATGGTGGGATTACTTACACCAGTGTCACCACAAACACACACATAATGTGTTGGGCTATGATGTCATGATGGCTACATCACTATACACTATGAACATTTCAGCCCCGTGATAATTTTATGGGACCACAGTCACATGTATGTTCTGTCATTCACCACAATGTCTATGTAGCCCGTGATACTAGGTACTGAACACTGGCTATGTGCCTGAAATTGTCCTAAAGGCCTATAACACAGCATTGAACACAAATCCCAGCCTTGGCCAAGTTCTTAAGCTATTAGTGTTGAAGTGGACTGTGAAAGCTGGTGTCACTAGGGGTGGGAAAGGTGAGTGAGACTCTTTCTGGAGACCCTGGGGCCCTCTTTCCTGTCCTATCCAAGGTGACATGGAAGCCGGAGAACACTCTTCCAAAGCAGTACAAGAAAGCCCCAACTTTCTCCTGATCCCTTCACAGACATGTGGGCTCAGGGCCCCCCTAATTTTTCCACTGCACATGAGAAGGCACAAGACTATTTGTAAGCACACAAAACTGAGTGAGATGATGGTAATTTCTAAAAAATGGTGCTCTGCTCCTTGTGTTTTTATCTACTTTAAAGTGAGGGCCCAATAATCTAAAGACAATGAAAAGCAATTATCTGTGCAGAATTTTGTGACTAGGAAAGGACATGTCAGCTCCAGGTCTTTATCCACCACCTCTAGGCTGGATCTTAGGCAATTCCCTTTATCTGTCTACAGTTTTCCATCCTTGTTCATAAAATGAAGCTAGATGGAAGATGCTTTTTGAGTTTTCTTGGCTCTAAAATTTCATCATTTAATATTTATACTTCAGCCATCCTTTTACAAGTCTTTATATGTCAGTGATATTCAACTGTGGCAATGCTTACCAACTTCACATCTAGCAAGCAAATGTGAATCTGGTGCCCTTGAATTGAAGCATAAGGAAAAAGTGAATGCTCTTTTAGGGCCTCTTTTTTTTCAGTCTTGGATAAAACAAACATTTAAATGACAGACAAACTGAATCATCACAGAATCACTCACTCAACTGTTTCCTGGACAATCATGTCCTGTTAAGTCATCCAACATTAAATACTGCTGGAAAAAAAAAACAAGTTATAAATGAGAAAATTTTACATATCATTTATAATTTGTGCCATATTTGGGGACTCAAAAGGAATCAACATTTTAGAAAGCAAAGAATTCATGAATACTGTTAAAACTGATTATTATCAGAACCTGTTAAAGATGGGGTTTGTGGACTTCTTACTACTTAGCAAAAAAAAAAAAAAAAAAGCAGGATGCAATTGGGGTCAGACATAATCTAAGACGAAAACACTAAATCCAAACAATGAAAAAAACCAAAAAGAGAAAAAAAGACCAGTTACTTGACTGACGTCAAAAGCTGAGAGATTGGGTTCCAGGCAGCAGCTATGATTCAAACCAGAAACAGAAAATCAGATTCGGGTTAACAGGTCTGGCCAAGGTTACAAACAACAGTAAATAGTATCAAGCCTTGAAAATACCAGGCACAGACTCACAGACTAGTACAGAACTGAACCGGCAGGACAGGTGATGAGCAGATCAGAGAGGCACACACAGAGGCAGGTTACACGCTGGCTCTACCTAGCTGCTTTTGAATAGACTCAGACAAGCATCTTACATGCTGTACATCACCACAATTCATGGTGAATATTTAAATGCTTAAAAGAATTATTACAGTAAAAGACAGAAAGTCTATTCACATAAACATCAGAAGGGACTAAATCCAACATAAAAGATTATATTTCGAATGCTTTCTGTACTCAGAATCTAAATTCTTACGGGCTAGAATCTAAATGCCAGAATATAGTTAATATTTACCTTAACAAGCATGTAGCTGTATTCCTTCTAAGAACATGTGATAATACCCCATAGTAGAAGATTTCTGCCTCCAAGGAGCTTAGAACCTAGTAGATGATAAAGCAAACCAGGGATTCCAGAAGGATAAGCATCCTGACAAGGGTCTACACAAACACTAATGGAAAACTGAAAACCAATTTCCAGAAGCATCTTTTGACTTTAAAAAATTTCAAATTTTGGCACAAATTACAGGAGAAATATATTATCAGGGATATTTGAAAGATACTTATGTTCCATACTTAATCAACAAATTTAATAAAAAGTGAGAAATGAGTGGGTTGATGCTGACAATAAGGCTGAAGCAGCAGATAGCATTACCAGGCAGAAATCACAAGTCACTTCCAAGTCTGGAAGTCCACACCAAAAAAGGCAATAAAAGAACCCTCAGGAATAAAGACAGCCTGAAAACTATCATTTCTATCCTTTGATTCAAAGCTGTCATTAACATTTCACTTAACAGAAAGCACTCTATACTATACTTCATCAAAGAATGTGAACATGTTTTCCATTTTGTCTTGAAAAGAGCAAAAAAGAAACAGGCTATTTGTCTTTATTCAAGATCACATTCTAAGTGACATTCATCTGCGTGTTTGATCACCTCAAAGTTATTTATAGCAATACAGAACATTTCTGCTTCAGTGCGACATGTATTTTCCTGATAAGCTACACATCATGCAAAACTGCACACTAAAAATAAAATACCAAGGCTCAATAGGAAAGACCAGTTGTGGTAGGCCTACACCACATCCTAACCAGAGCATTAGTATAAGCCATAGCAATTCTAAAACAGATGTTACTAGCCCAGCTACAAAACCATATTAATCAAAATTATTTTATCAAAAAGACAAAGAAAAAAAGGCTTTATGAAAAGTATTAGGACCAACACTAGGTGATAACAAAATGCACAAAGATCAAGGAGAACACTTTCCCCATCCCTCCCACACACAGCTATATGAGTTCCTTTTGCATCCAATTCCAGTGATTTAGTAAAACCAAACGTTAACATGCTGGGTAGCTGCATTTGAAATAATTCAGTATCTACTCTGTACTCACATCCTTTCTACATTTACTTAACATTGGTAACCTATTAGCCCTGCAAAACATACTTTGTACTGTCCTATTATCCTTAATTATTATTTAAACAATCTTATCAATCAAATTAGGTAAGTCAATTTGTGCTATGTTATGCTGAGCTGAAAATAGGTAAAACATACACAGCTCTGTACGGGTCAAAGCACAATTAAGGCAGCAAATCACTTCAACAACATTGGTGGCACCGTGTTACTTGGGGCACTGACTTTAAACAACCTAAAGAAAATGCCACGAGAGAGAATTCTCAGCTCTACCACACCACCACCAAGTTCTACATGAGAGAAGATCATTTAAAACTGTGTTGCAGTATGAGTCAACATTATGACTGATATACACTCAGAATGAAAAACAACTACCTAAAGGAACCAAGTCAACAATAAAAAGTTTTCCAATTGAAGAAATTGTAAATAAATCATGATCTTATCTTTTCATCGTCTTTTTTACTTATATATTTACCTCCATGAATGGCATCAGGGGAGATGCCCATGATATCTGAAGATGTCTCAGGTTTTCAATTAGAGAAATTAGGTAATTAGAAACAATGCAAAAATAATTGTCATTACTGCTTTATTCACAGATGTTTTGTGTTCTCAAATATTATACTTTCAGTATAAAATGTTCTTTCATAGGGCACTGGTTAAATATATTAATGTATCTCTGTCATGAAATACTACACAGCAACGAAACACAGGAGATCTATATAGGCTAATATGTAAGGGATGATCACAATATATGATGAATGTTTGAATTTTTAAAAATTATTAAGTAAAAGATACAATTGTCTTTAATCTCCCTCAAAATGCTCGATTTGGACACATCCCACATTCTTGCCACACTCTAAAACAGTTCTGGAAATCTTCTGTGAATGTCTTTAGAAGGTGTGATAAAAAATACAGTAAATGCCACTGCCCATGCCATCCAATGGAAAGGCAGGTTCATAAAAACAATAGAATACATCTTCATCCACCTTATTCAATGGATCTGGCACTATGTGACTTCTGGATCTTTCAAAATCAAAATGACCATGAAAGGTACACAGTTTGAAACAATTCGGAACAAGAAGCAGCCACAACAGCACAACTAAAGATACTCATGAGAGAGGACTTCCCTACTTCAGAAAGTGGCAAGAATAATGGGCTAAGTGTGTTAGAAGTGAGGGGGAGTATTTTAAGAAGCACTAATGGTACTGTGTCTTTTACTGTGAAAGTATTTTTTAATATAAACATTCACCATATTTTCCTTATCATACCTTGTATGAAATTGTGAACAGAAGTCTAGGTATGCACAGCATGTGTCCATGTTTTTCAAATAGTGGGAAGGTGTGTGCACAACACACACAGATGTGTACACCGCTGAATGTCCACTTGCTAAAGTGGTTGCCCTTGGACAGAAGCCTGAGCGATCCTAAGTTGGAAAAAAGATACATTTTTAATTTGTACTGCTTTTTTGAAAAAGTGACTATTTCCTAATTCTATGTAATGAAAAATTATTGTTATAATTCTTTACTAGATTTTAATTCCTACCTAAGTGCATCAAATGCTACATTCTCTGAGTTAAGTCTGTAAGTGTCCTTAATTCATCCATTCATTAGCCAGCTGAACATTCTCCCTACAAACAACCCTTCTCCCAAGATCATGATTCTAACAATAGGTGAAAAATTGAGTTTAAAAGCAAGGGCAAATGTTTTTACTAGTCTAATTTTAGATATGTTTTCTTAGATTTTTAATTGAGGAAATCTATCTCTTATTTATTTCCTATTCCAAATCTCAAGTCTCACAAAATATAAAGGGAGAAGCTTACTAGCCTATGCAGGGGAAATAGTCCACTGACATTTGCTGAACTAAAAACACAGCATATAGCCATGCAGTTACTGAGTTACATTGCATGTGTGTGCTCGGGAAAGGGTTTAAATACCTGGTAATAGTAACTGTTAATATAAATATATTATGAATAAAAATGTCTGAAATGGTGGATGTTTAATTCCAACCTACTTATGTATTAATAAATATCTATGACTTAGTAGTTATTTGAAGCAATACCCGATTTAGGTCATAGTTACAAACTAAAAGTATACTATTTACAGAAATTTAGAGGTCAGAAGATACAGTGATGAATAAGTCAAAGTCCTTATCCTCATGGGTTTAAATTCTGGTAGGGAAAAACAGATGATTAAAAAGTAAATAAATACAAAGGATGTCACAAAGTGACAAACACCAGGAAAAGCAGAACAAAGAGTAACAAGGCAGAGTAACCAGAGAAGTGGGATTGGCAGGAAAGCCTGCCTCAGACAACATTCTTCTGCAGCCCCTCCAAGATTCAGAACTAAACAGATATTCTCAGTACTCTGGACAGAGTGATCTCAGACTAGAATGAAGGGGCTGAATCTGAGCCCAGGACTTAGCCAGGGTGGTCAGCAATTTAATTTTGTTTGATTCTTGGCAACACTTATAAAAGTATATGTCAGTTCTGCTTCTGGTACTGGCACGGTATCGTCTATCAGATCAACCTTCACACGGATAACTACACACACACACACACACACACACGCACACACGCACACACGTCTGCCTGCACTGGATGAACAGTCTGAGTTTAGCCAATATCACACGCTATCCATACTGGCTAGGCCAGCACTTCTCAAACATTGATTCTTGATCCACACCATCAGCAGCACCCAGTGACTTATGACAAAGGCTGAATAAACATGGGAAAAGGTATGGAAGGCTGTGTTCACACCACAAGCATTACAGGACTGGCACAGTGAGGATCTTCTCCTGCAGCTCTGTAACTCAGTCAGGACACCCACACAGTACCTTCTCACCTATCTGTGCCCTTTGAGACTACATTTATGATATGAATCACTTCCCCTTACATGTGGCACCTTGAGCAAGTGACCCCTACAGTCTCCTTTACAGTGTCATTGATTTGGATCCCCAGTCTATTACCTTAACCAGTAGTACTTTGTATTAGCTTACCCTCACTATAAGAAAATTTCTGAGATAACCAACTTATAAAGACAAAAGGAATATTTTTCCCACATGTTGTGGTAAATACCTGTAATCCTAGCACTTGGGAGGCTGAGGCAAAAGGATCTCTGAGTTTGAGGGCAGCATGGGCTATGTAGTGAGTTCAAGGTCAACCTGAACTACATATAAGACTACGTCTCAAAAAAAAAGTGGGGGTATTTTTGCTTGGTTTACAAAGTTTCAGTCCAAGTTGGCCTTATTGCTTTGGCCCTGTGGCAAAGCAGCATATGATGGTAGAAGCATGTGTCAGAGCAAAACCATGCACCTCACAGCAGGTAACAGAGGACAGTGAGGAGGGGTCCTTGGGTCCAGTAGTCCACTCGAACAGCACATCTCAATAACCTAAGGATCTTTCACTAGGCTCCACCTCTAAAAGTTTCTATAACCTCACAAGAGTACCACCCTGGGGAGGAACTTTTTAACATATGGGCTTCTGGAGGACTCTCCAGATCCAAACAAAAGCACATGTCTTTCTACCCTCATGACAGAGATGATCCATCCAAATATCTCTCTTTTACTCACTCGGTTTTCCCAAGTCAGACACTGCTTACTCCTACTCTCATGAAGAGAATGGCCTGAGATACAAGTTGCAGCCTAAGAAATTGGGGTTGTATGCAACTAAAGGACTGATGACTTGAGGACAGTGGCCAATGAGTGACAAACAAAAGTGACCTCTCTGACTTTGGCTCGCTCGGTCAGTAACTAGAGATCTAAAAGTCCTTAGCTGGGAACACAATTTGCCCTTCTTGTAAAAATTTCAGATCAGAATAAAACCAAGACTAGGTAATGCCATTATGAAAAGGCTAAAAACAATAGTCCCAGGACCTCTGGGTAGGAACAAAGTGGTATTGGCTTAACCATAGACATTATTCCAGGCTGAGACAGAGGGAAGTATCTGTGTTTAAACAGACACAAATGGAGTATTACAGATATAAAAAAATATGCTAATCACTATACTTTCTGAAAATCTAAATCATAAAAGATTAAGAATATTTTAATAAATACATGGCAAAAGAAGGCAAAATTTATGCAGATATTTCAATAAAAATTAATGTTCTGAGGGAATATACTGCAAGTTGAAGTGGAATATATCTGAAATATTTACAAATGAGAAAATAAACATCTGAGTATGAATGGTAATTTTTTTTTTATTTTCAGGTTAGTCTCTGAGTCGCAGAAAAAAAAAACTAATATATTATTAACTTATAAGTATCAGTGTTTGCCCTGTTTTAGTTCTGGGTTAATCTCTTCACTAAATTTGGAAATTAATGTGACCTGCGTGAAGATGAGGTTATCATTTGGAAAAAGAGTTAAGAGGAAAGTAAAAAACAGTGTCCTCATAATTTAAAATACTGAATTATTCATATTTTAACAACGATAACAAGCATTTGAAGCATAGGGTCACTGGTGAAACATCTGTACTAAATCTTTGCAGGATTTCAATTATCTGGCTTGAAAAACTCTAAAGTGTAACATAAGCCAGTCAAGGATCTACATAAAATTCCCAGCAACTTCAGACATGGAAATAATAAAAGATATCTCAGACCAAGTCTTTATCAGTTTAAATAAAAGAATGCATTAATCTATCACACTTCTTTTTGTAAGGAATGAATGATTGTTCACACTATTCAAATAAAAATCATTTTAAATAAATTAGATGACATTGCTCACAGCATATGATAGAGCAGAACCCATAGGGAAACTGATGGGAAGATTGGATGTAGCTCAAAAACTCCACTTGCAAGTGCTAGGGACAACCAAAAGGAACATACTGCACAGAAACATGATGGATCCTCAGCTTTAAGATAAGAAGATTGCCACTTTTATAAAGATAAATCCCTTGGAAAAGCAAAGATACGCTAAAAATCTAGGGAAAGGGAACAGATAGATTGAGAGGGAAATAATAGGATGAAGCCCTCTGTAAGCTTTCTGGCAAATCCTGACTAGAAAAAGTTAAACCCTTGCTAGAGAGAGCAATTAAAAGGAGAGGCAAGAGAGATGATAAGCAGTATGGCTCTGCCAGGTGCCCCAGCTAAAACTGATTGCCCTTCCTCACCATGCAGTAAAGTACAAAGGAGAAAAAAGGGGGAGGGGGCTACATAATGGGAAACTCAGTATATAAAATACAGGAATACCTCAGTTGACAAACACTTCCGTTTGCAAATGATTCGGTTCTCAAACAGAAGCATTTGACTAAAATTTGCTTCCATTCACAAACTCCCCATTGGGGGACAAACACAATTGCGGCCATCTTTGCCACAAATGTGGCCATCTTCCCCAAAATCATAAAAAGAATTAAGTTCATAAACCAAGGTACCACTGCATATACTCACACCTGAATACTGATTTATACACAATGGTACCTCAGTTCATGAACTCAATTCTTTTCATGATTCTGGACACAAAATGAACTGGAGGAGAACTGAATCAAATTTCCCCATAAGGTCTACATTGAACCTAACCACTGAATTTGATTTGGTTTTTGTTCAATTCAGTTTGTGACAGACTCATGGAAAGAATCAAGTTGGTAAACTGAAGTACTACTATGTATATTCTCTCACTATATTTCCCTTTACTTAATTGCTAATTCAACCCTGTAGGCAAAGTCCTTTTAGCAAACCCATAATTTGAAGAGATCAAGCCTGACAAGACAAAGAAAATCAAATAAAGCTCACTTAAAAATATGCACACAGATGATGTTTCAAGGGGTTAGAGGTCTTGGGGCCTGGGATTCACCTATGACAGCCCAGGCAACCAATCAGGTTATGACAAATTAAAGGTGTGCAAAGGTCCATTGAATCAGCATAAAAGCAGCCAGGAAGAAAGAGCTCACAGGTCCTCCATCTTTCCAGAGCTCACTATCTTCTCACAAAGTAGCTTTCTGTCCCCTCCCTTCCTACAAATGAAGTGTTTTTGTTTTCCTTTTTAAGCCTTACTTTAAAATCCTTTAATCTTTTACTGGGGCTGGGTTTCTGAATCCACTGATGAACTGCTCAGAGAGCAGAGTGGAGCTGTTGTGTGTACAGATGTGACAAGATGACCGATCTTTAACTAATGGGCCATCTTTTCAGCTCCAAAATAAACTTTCTAAGACTGTCAGCCTTCTGCTATCACTCCACCAAGTACAATTCTCAAAGAATACAATACAAGAAGGTTTGCTGAACATGAAGTAAGGTAACTGTCTGAGTCCACATCCTTTTGTAGAACAACATGCCACAGACTGGGGAAATTTTGAATAATAAAGGTTTATTCAGCTCTTGTTTCCAGGGGTTAGGGATTAAAAAAAAAAAATGGCATTAGGACCTGTCCAGCATTCGGGCTTCCTTGCGGCCTCAAAACATGGAGAAGAGCATCTCACAGTGAGACAGAGCTAGCTTGCTTGCTCAGTTCTCCCTTCCTATAAAGCCACTAATGCCTTCATTGAGGCCCCTTCTCATGACCTTTTGTGCAAGTTTCCCTTCCAATATGGCCAGTATATAAACTGGGGAACTGAGTCTCTAACACATGAACTTTTGGGGGACACATTCAAACTATAGTAATAACCTGGTATAACTAGTTTTCAAAGCTGGAGATGGGAAGGTGGTTAAATAAGTTTCCCAAATCTTTCTTTACTCAAACCACAAGTTCAGAAGGAATTTTCTTAACAAGGCTCTATACCATTCCTAATTCATCAATCCCTACCACCACCAAACACAAGACTAATTTACTTTAAAATGGGGAGAACTGTGGCACTTTTTAAAGTCAGAAACCACTGATTCTTAGTGCAGAAAGGACATTAATAGTCAAAGACCAAACATTCAAAAGCAATTTTGGTTATTTGAATAACTCAAGAAATTAATGAAAATCAGAAATATTCAAAGATTTTCTTAACTTCTTGATGTATTTTCTTTCAGACACTTTATATTACATTAGGCATTTTTAACAAAATTGAACATACATATAAATGTAAATGCATATATCACTTTTTTCTCTCAATTAATTTCCTAGGGAGACAATTATTTTCAGGTCTAGGGAAATTTTCTTAACACACCATTTTAAATGATAATAATATTAGTAATTACTCTTAAATAAGATGCACAAAATTATTAAATATTTCTATAAAATATCATTTATTATGATGATGGTATGATCTATAAAAAATAACTCATTAGTTAATCTATTATCAAAGAGAGATAGAAGGGGAGAAAACCATGCAGCAATAAGGTGATCAGAAAATGCAGAAAGGATACTGGAAAAGTCAAAGGATAGGGTTTTTTTTTTATGTTTTAAATGTTTGTTTTGGTGCTGGGGTTGAACTCAGGGCCTCATACATACTAAGTACATGGGGTACCACTAAACTACATCCCCAATCCCATAGGATGGGTTGTGGGTTCAGAATAGAGTCCATCAATCATCTTCAAATATGAGATTATAGGACTAGGGATTTAGCTCAGCAGAGAAAGTGCCTGCCTGGCAAGTGCAAGGTCATGAGTTCAATCCCCAGTACCACAAAAAAAAAAAAAAAAAAAAAAAAAAGAGATTATAAATCCGGTCATTTACTCAAACCATTTGTGAGAGAGACATCTCTTCTACTCCCCTTAGTTCTGAATGTGGACTCTTTTTCTGGATCTAGGAATCAAATTAATATAAGACTTGACTAATAAAATAAAAGCATAACGGTCTTGTTAAATTTACATGTACATAGGGATTTTCATTAAAGTGAAGTCCACAGAAACAACCAAACCACACCTAGTCCTAAGTTAATAAAGACAAAAATGCTTAGAGATGACTCTGCTTTCTGAAAGAACTAATAGTAGGGTATTTAAGAGATATTTGTATACTCATGTCCCCAGCATTATTATTCACAACAGCTAAAAGGGAGAAGCAACTCAAAGTCCATCAGTGGATGAACGAATAAGTAAGATGTGGTATATCCATACAACAGAGTACCATTTGAACTTTAGAAAGAAGAAAATATTGTTACAGCTTCAACATGCTTGGACCTTGAATACATTATTCTAAATAAAATACTAAGCTAGATGCAAAAAATGCAAATACAGTTAAGTTCCCAATTTACAAACAAGTTCCATTCTGGGAAAACATTCATAAGTCGGATTCATTTGTAAGTCTTGCAAAGTAAGTCTTATACACCTTTAACACAAATGTACAATGCAAAGCTTAAAAATCCAAATATATACACAAAAGTATTTTAAATGAATTATTTTTCCTTAAAATGGTGGTACAGTATAGTACAACAACTGGTATATAGGGAATTCCTTTTCCTCTTGCTCCCAGACATTCTGAGTTCTGATTGAGCACTGTACTACCATACAGTATCACACTGTACAGTAAGCACACAGCAGCACAAGTGTGACAATATCCAGCAGACACATGAGCTACTTCAGCAGTTTGTTCCCATCGACGATGGATATGCAACGTTTGTTCATATCTGTGAAAGTTCACAACTCAAATATTTGCAAGACAAGGACTTACTATTTGTGACTTAACCTATATAAGGTAACTAAAATAGTCAATTCATGGAGACAGGAGGTACAATAGTGGTTGCTAGTGGTCAGGAAAGAAGGAAATGAGGAGTTACTGTATAAAGGATAGAGAGATTCAGTCCTGCAAGATGACAACATTCGGGAGATCTCCTTCACAGCAATGTTACTATATTTGAGACTACAGAACTGTTTACTTAAAAATGGTTATAAACTGGGCATGGTGGCGCACGCCTTTAATCCCAGCACTAGGGAGGCTGAGGTAGGCGGAGCGTTGTGAGTTTGAGGCCAGCTTGGACTACAACGTGAGCGCAAGGCTGGCCTGAACTACATAGTGCGACCCTGTTTCAAAACACTAGGGCCTGGAGTTTGGCTCAGTGACTTAAATGTCTGCCTGGCAGGCGTGTTGTGAGTTCGATCCCCATTGCCACAAAAAATAAATAAATAAATAAATAAGGTTATAGTGCTAAATTTTGTTACTTTTTTTATGCTACTTTTTTTTGGCAATTAGTTTTTTTTAATTATATTAGAAAAAAAATTAGCCTTTTTTTTTTTTTTCTCTTAGTGACTGGACCAGGCCACATGACAATGGTAAAACTGAGCTATATTCTTCTACAAAATCTGAACCTAACTTCTAAATCACTAATGCCTATATAACCCTGTATGTTAGAATATTACTGTCCTCAGGAGATGGAAAACAACCAGTAATTGAGGAAACTGATTTACTATTTTATATTTACCAGTTTCTATTACTATGCTCTAGGGATTTATCTTTTCTATTACTTATCAGAAACTGATACTCTTCAATTTGCTTGAACCTCCTCAAAAATAAATATACATTAGTGATTTTTTTTTATTCTTCATCTTGTGAAAAGGAATGTCCCCCCAAGTCCAGGTGTTTAAGCATTAGTTCCCCGGGATGGTGGAAACTTTAAGAGTTGGGATCTAGTGAGAGACCTTTAAGGTCACTGGGAGGACACACCTCCGAGGGAGACTATAAGACCACAATCTCTTCCTCTCTTCTTTTTTTTTTTCTTTTTTGTTCTTGATGGGGTGGTGAACAGTTTATTCTGCCACACTATCCCTGCCACAGTGTGCTCTCACAGGCCCAAAGCAGGGGGTCAACAGTCATAATCAAACTGTTACAGGTGAATGGGCCGACAACATTCCAGGTTCTTCTTATGTACAATGAGGAAAGACTTGCCAAGCATGCACCCAGAGTAACAAGAAAACAGCTACACTTATTGAGGGTCACGGGAAGGCGTGCTCAAGACCGGTCCATGCTAACAAAGGTGTAATGCAGACCAAGAAAGATGGTGGGGCAATAAAAAAATCACTATGCACAAGTCAAAGGTTGCAACAGCCACAGAAAAACAGGGCCAATAACTCAGGCTTTCAGAATGTAAAGGCCAGATACCTTTGCTTGAGGTGCCTCCTACTGTGTCTCTAGGTGTGACTGCCGGGGGTGCCTGACAGGGTGCGGAGTCATCTCGGTGGCTCTCACGTTCATCCCAGAATTCACTGATCTTAATTATGTTTATGAGATGCAATGCATAACTTAGTAGCCTGGAATGAGGCAGAAGTAGGGTAAAGGTGCTCAGAATGTCATGCTGGAAGAAGATCCAATGCACGTTTGTTCTTACCTAGGTCATCAGGGATCTCTCAAGTTTTTATTTTATTTTTTACCTAAGGACAATGGAAGCAAGAATAACTGTAGGATGCTACTGTGAATTAAATGGAGGGAAAAGAGTGATTTCTCAGCTCCATTGTTTCCAACTGTACTAAACCTTTAAAACTGACAGCAAAATTAAATCTTTCCTCTTTATAAGTTGATTATTTCATGTATTTTGTTATATCGATGGAAAGCCGGCACAGTGACCAAAAATATACTACACACATTTTCTGGCAGGTGTTGGCACCCTTTGCCCAGTTAAGTTTTAGGTTTTTATTTAAAATTAATATTGACATCATTTGGTCATTTATACTTTAGTTAAAAAATTTTCCTCAAAGTTTGATGTGTCCTTTCTAAATTAAGCTTGTCAGAAGACCAGACCATGAAGCCACAAAGGATGTCACCTTTCTCAGGATCACATCGGATCTTTCTTACGTACGATTCTCTTTTTTAGTATATATGCTGCCAAAGTGAGCATATATGATTCTTTGAATGAAGTTTGTTTTCACATTCCAAATCTCTCTGAAAACTTACCTTGTAATCTCCTCAACAAGTAAAAATTCAAAATAATTAAAAAGAATTAAATGTAGTATGAATAGAATACACTACAGTTTTGATATGCTAAACATGATGACAGGATAAACAACCTTAAGCCACACATTTATGTTTATTATAAGGGGATACCAGTATAACAGAAATGAAATTTTAAAAAAACAAAGAGTATTTGTTTCCACAAATTTTCTATTTCTCATTTCTTTACTTTTTTCTCCAATACCCAAATATTATACATATCTCTTCTGAGAAAATTACTTTCACTGGAAAACAAATTCTATGAGAGAAGGAAATATATTTCATACCCAGTCCCAACTCAGTGCTGGAGACATAATGCGTACTGACTAGTTGAATAGGTAGATGAATCTCATCATCTAGTCTAGACTTTGATTTCCACGTGACTAGCTTCCCAATACAGAAAACACTTATAATATGTACATTCCTTATGCGAGGACTCCTGCCTCATCTGTGGGTTTATTTCTCATAGTTTTAGTTACCCACAGTCAATCGCAGTCTAAAAATATTAAGTTAAAAATTCCAGAAATAAACAATTCATAAGTTTGAAATTATAAGCCATTCTGATTACTGTGCTAAAATCTTGTAGTGTCCCACTGTGGGATATGGATCATCCAGTGTGTCAACCTAGTATATGCTACCCACTGTAAGGTGCTCAGAAGCCATCTTATAAGAAATGTCACAATATCACAGGGCTTCTGTTCAAATAATCTTATGTAGGTGTTTAATGCTATGATACAATGCCTATAACAACCCACCTTACTTCATCTCATTACATAGGCACTGAATCATCTCACAGGAAAACGGGTAATAAGCACACATATTGGTCAGTTTCCCTATTACTGGGATGAAATACTTGACATACACAACTCAATGTAGGAAGGGTTTATTTGTCTCAGTTTCAGCGTTTTCAGTCTACGGTCAGCTGGCTCCAAGACGGAAACATCATGTCTGAAGAGCATGGCAGAGAGAAGCTGCTCACTGCACGGAGGCTCAGAAGCAGAATAAAGGGGAAGAATGCTAGTGAGAGACATACCCTTTCAAGGCATGCCCCCAGTGACACACCTCATCCAAAAGGGTTCCACCACCTAACACTACATTCAGCTATGAAGATCAGTAAATTAATTGACTGGTAAGTACAATTCACTACCCCCTCCCATGATCTAGTCACTTGCCCAAGGGTCTCTTAATTCAGCAAAAGTGACAAGATTAATTGGCACAAGTACATTATTTTAAGAAATAAAGTGACTGCATTCACATACCTTTTATTACTGCATATTGTTATAATTATTCTATATTATTATTCATTTCTTATTGTTCCTACATTCTAACATAAGCTTTGTCATAGGTATGTATGAGAAAAAGAGCAGTATATATATTCAGTACTATGGCAGTTTCAGGCAGCCACTGAAGGTCTTGGAATGCACCCCTCATGGATAATGGGACTAACTGCTGTCTTGATCACTTTCCTTCACTGAGACACAGTGCCCAATATCTGTGACTTAAACGACAGTTTATTTTAGCTCACAGTATTTCAGTGGATTTAGTCTGGTCAGCTAGCTCCAAGAAAAAAAAAAAAAAAATGTGACAGAGGAGCACAGTCAAGGAAACCTGGTCACATGGTGGCCAGGAAGCAGAATGAGAAAGGAGGAATCAGGGAAGGAGACATAGGCTTCCAGACTATGCCGTCATAAACTGCCTCATCTATACCTTCAGTACAGTAAGGAACACAGTGGGTCATTTAGAAGAAGGTACAAGGAGAAGACCAATAAGAGGACTCAGTGGTTGAGAGGTAGGAACAAGAAGAGCAGGCAGTGGGGTGTAGACAAAGAACAGCTGCTGATGTTTCGTAAGTGGTTAAAATTTTCAAACAGTGGGAGCTGGCAAAGATGAAAATTCAATGAAAGATGAACTGGATCTGGTAGGGATAATCCCAGGGGCCCATCAGGCAACATGTAAACATAAGCATCTTCAAAGTACCCAGGTCTGCAACACCTTTCCAAGGGAAAGGTAAATTCTGTGATGCAGGAAAGGGAAAAAAGCAAAATACATGCAAGAGTCAAGAGAGTAAGATCTGAGTTTAAGCTGCCTGGGTGTCAGGTTCCCAACCGTAAAATGTGATGGGTTTCACTCAGACGGGACTCTGCCAGGTTTGACATGGTGCTAAGCCCCCAAACAGCAGCATATCTCTCTTCCACAAACTTCCACGTTCTTCTTCTAGTCCCAAAATAAACTTTGCGCGTCCCTTGTGTATGCACACCAAAGGTACTCCAGTCCTCTCCCGACACTGTCCAGTCACACAGTCTCCACACCTGCGCCAAAGGTCCTCCAATCCTCTCCCAACACTGTCCACTCACACAGTCTCCACACCCTGCGCCAAAGGTCCTCCAGTCCTCTCCCGACACAACGACCTGTGCACTCACATAGTCTCCACCCCATCCCAATCCCATAAAAGCAACTCCCCAGCTTTGTCTCCTTTGAGGGTCGTCGCAATCTCCTGTAGTCCTCCCACACTGGCAATATAGGTTTTTTTTTTGTATCCCAGTCTGTGTCTCTCAACTGTGCCAAAAAAACCTAACAAAAGGTAGAGCTAAAGCTCTAGATGGACAAAGGGCAGGATTCTAGCCACTCAGCATTATCGCTGAAAATTCGTACCCTATTCTTTGCACAAGCCCAGTTACAATGTCCCCTCAGACACAACGGAAACAGAGAGATGACCACCTTACACAGATTCCGCGAAGCCCACCCTCCTGCACTGTGCTGCACCCTGGCAGTGGAGTGGAGATGCAAGCAGCTCCTAAGCAACACAGAGCTTTGGTACGATGCCACAATCCTAAACAAGAACGAAACAAAGTAGGAAAAAAACAACCCATAGGAGGTCTGCCTTCCAGCATAATAAGAAGGGGATGTGATTTTATGAACTGGTACTAAAACATATCCTCTCTCTTCCTTCTCTTACATATTTCTAAGACTTCAACTTTACAAACAATAGGATGACAAAGATTCTGGCCTTGTCCAGACTCCGGCCAGGTTCCTCTAAGCCCTCTTCTCTATTAGGCTCAACCTCAGTCTGTAAGAACTACAGACTCTCAATAAAATTGTCTTATCCAATCCCTCCCTAGGTTGTGCAATTTGATAAGCACTACATAGCTTTTTAGGGAAAGATGGCTTCTAGGTAGGGAAAAGTTAATAAGCTTTATTAAAAATTAATGGGAAATCTTCTTGGGGTGGTAGCTTCTGCCTCTACAGATAAACACTACAGTTAGATCAAATAGAGAGACCAAAGAGAGAAAGACTACACCCAGAGAGGTGCCAGAAAGACTACACCCAGAGCAGTTACCAAGGGAATTTATCAGAAAGAGTTAACAAAGCAAGGAGGAAGCCAGAAACCTGAAAGACCAGGGAAACCGGCCCTCTCAGCCACCTCTGATAAAATGTTAAGGAGATAAGGGGACAGCCACCTAAGGACTCCTATTTAATATATAAAACACACACATACCTATACATATATATTTGCATGTATATTCTCACTTCACTGTCACTATACCCACATTAGATATATACATGTCCCCTTTGTTTGATCATCAAGTTACCTTTCTACAAGCACCCCTCAATCTATCACAAAAGGACAGGAAGAAACCAAATAAATCAACCAGCCAGAAAGAATGTAGACAGAGGTACTCAGGTAAGGATCAAAGACTGCTAGAGAGTCCATCAGACAGTGACAACTTCCAAGTGCCCACATGGGGGATGGGAGAAACCACCAGTCCTACATAAAAAGCAGCTGAGGACAAAAATCCACAGGTGTTCACTTCTGATGCTCCCTTCTCTGCCACCGTAGTGGTCTATCCTCTTTTCTTCACTCTTTTTCAAGTAAACCACCTTCTTTGGTTTTAAACTCTGCCTCTGTAATTCATCCCTGAAGCTCAGAGTTTACGATCCCAGTGGGATCCTGGTAGCTGTTTTCTAGCAGAGCAGTGGTGAGGTGTGGTGCAGGGTACATCCCTCCCCAAGAGGTGACAGTTTCTGATATGGTTTCTAAGAGCTGAAGACTGCATCCCCAGGATGACTCTGCCCTAACCGTCAAGGCTGAAACAGCTCAAGGCTATCAGTAGATTTTCTGTTTTCTAGCCAATACCTGATCCTAGATCCCTGACAACTCTTTCTTAGGCCCTTTACTGAGAAGAGTTTACAGATATGAGTATGTCCCTTGGTCCCACAACTGAAGAGTGCTTTTTTTTTAAGGACCTGAGAACTACACCTCTGAGCTGTCACCATCAGGAGAAAAGGGTCTGTCACAGTCTCCATGGGACGACAGATTCTAGATTTCTGTCATGCTCATATACAGTCTACCAAATCACTGACAGACCTTTCGTAACTTTTCACTGTCCTGATTCCACTGAGCATCTGCCTGCCTCTCCTTACTCTCTCATTCTCCCTCTAAAAAGCCCTGTCTCCTAGTACAAAGAGAAGCTGAGTTGACTTCACACTCTTTCTAAATGCAGTGGAATATTACAAATCAAACTTATTTTTAACACTTCAATAAGTGTTCTGCTCATCTTTGACAGAGGTAAAAAGTGACTTTGGTGAAATAACATGAGATAGTGCACATCACAGTGTCTGGACTCACTGACCAAACTGTGCAGCCACAAGACGTCTTCTTGAAAAGGAGACACCAACTCCTACCTGAGGAGAATTACTGAAAAATTAAATGAGGTGAGGTATGGTGTGGAACATAGTAAAAATTCAATACATAATTCTTTGAAAAGCTACTGATATAGGGGAACAAAACTCCCAACCTACTATATGTCTGGTACGGGTTTGTGTTCTCTAAAATCAAAGAATGAATTTTAGGGACAACGGAGGTTAAGAGCAGAATATATTTACTGAGAGAAAGAAAGCTTCTGTCTGAGACAGAAGGGGTCCTGAGGCAGTTGCCCAAGACTTTGTCTTTTCTAGTGACTTTTATAGAGTAAAACCACAAGGTGAGATGGGTCCAAAGTGGGGAAAACCTGGGAACTCACAAGGTGGGCATAAGGTGGGACAGAGCTACGGTTAACCAGTAAGATTAATTGCTCAGGTAAAATTGATTAAATTGAGGACAAATGGGGAAGTGAATTACATAGCAAGGAGGCACGCTTAAAGAGCAGTGACTCTTCCCATAGGGGGTTGGGATGATGACTCCTGGTGTTCTCAGGGTGACAGAGACCTATTTAGAATACCAATCCTTAGGATGTGGGTGCATTTGTTTGTTAGTTGCCTGTAACACTACCAGGAATAAACCTTTACACAATTTGACAAAAACCAGGGTCTGGTCCAAGGAACAACTTTTGTGGCATCTACTGTTTGTAAAGTTGAAGCATTAGACATACGTAAAGATCATTCCTGCCTGTCCAAGGTTGGTTTCTAGAATGAATTTGGTTTCAACTCATAAAAATATAGGCCTATCTTGTGCTGCTGGAAGCCAGACCTTGCAAGGACTGATCTTTTCCTTCAAAACTTTAACACATTTTTCAAGAAAACAGCAGATTTTATAAGGGTATGTGTCCCCAAATGAAGTCAACTTTATCACTACTTCTCTGCTCTGATACAAGAGATAATGTCCCTTTAAACCACCTAACAGAATTGGAGGCAATGCAAGTGTTGCCAAGGGATACTGGCTGGACTTGTGTGTAAATTAATCACTATGCATAAATGAAGCAAAACACCAGATGAGATCTGTCTGGAACAGCTCCTTATCAAAAGAAAAACAATAATAACATATTTCCTAGATTTGGTTTTAGTGCTGGAAAAAAAAAAAAAAAGATCTTGAGGGCTTCTCATCTGATTCCCTCATTTCACAAGAAGGTCTTAAGCCTCCAGAGGTCAAAGGAGGTCCCACAGCCAAGGGGGACTGGACTGATTCTACTGTCTCTCACCATACCTCGCTGATGACTCATATTAACAGTACAAAGGAAAATATACCACTGACCTAGGAAATATTCCAATATTGACACTGGAAATTTGAGTCTTGAGACACTTAATTTCTAACAATCTGAGATAAAGATGTGTCAATCTGAGATATCAATCCTTTCTTGCTTCTTCAATCTGACTCTAAGAAACTGGGCTGAAAGTAGAGTTCAAAAGTCACAGAGAATCAGGAAAAAAAGTGGGTACAGATGGTCCTGGTCTCCCCCAAGAACTACCATCATAAGATTTTTTCAGCAGAGGATCCAAAGTGAGAAAACAGTTTCCTTAGCAGTCAGCAGGAAAAGATGTATAGCTTTATTTATTTATTTATTTGGCAAAAAAAAAAAAAAAGAAGAAGCTTCTGACTGTGTATTTATGGGAGACTTCAATCTCACCACAAACCCAACTCTTCAGGACCTAGACAGCCACACAGTGGTAGAAAGCCTAAATTGCAGGACAAATTCTTAATGGAAGTCCTATATATTGCCTTTGATTCAAATACACTAATATTTATTGAGTGCTAAATATGTCCTAGGCACTCATTTGAGCAACAAGACGTGTTAGTGAGCAGAGTAGACCAAAATCTCTACCACCAAGAAACTTAAAATACAGTGAGATGAAAAAGAAAATAAACTATATACACACACACACACACACACACACACACACACACACATACACATATACAGCTAGTAAGTAATAAGTGACATGGGGAAAAATAAAGCCAGATATAGGAGCTGGATCATGTATGTGAGGCAGTGGGACTAAATAGGGAGATCAAAAGAGGCTATATCAAGAAATGACATTTATGAGCTGGGCATGGTGGCATACGCCTTTAATTCCAGCACTTGGGAGGCTGAAGCAGGAGGATCGTTGTGAGTTCAAGACCAGCCTGGGCTACAAAGTGATTTCAAGGCTGGCCTGAAGTGCATAGTGTGACCCTGTCTCAAAAAATAGGGCCGGGGATTTAGCTCAGTGGCCTAAGCACTTGCCTGGCAGGCATGAGGTTGTGAGTTCGATCCCTGGAACCAAAAAAAACCCAAAAAAACAAAAAAACAAAAAGAAATGACATTTAAGCAGATTTAATACAGGTAAAGAAATAATCTATGCAGGTAGGATACAGAATAACATTCCAAGGAGAAGACATAGTACAAAGAGCCTTAAAATGGGATACTCACATGTTTGTTGTGATTGAAGAATTATGAAAAGGCCAAGTAGACCAAGGAGGAGTGTGGCATAATCAAATAATCACCACCAACACACTACAGCCTGCAAGAAATGCCAGGCACTATATAAGAGGCTTAAAATTCAGGTGTGGGGAGGACAGAACTTCTAGAAGGATCTTAGACACACATACATGGGGCTAAATAACTACACAGTGTACCTTGTGCTAAGGATCAAAAGAGTGAAACAGAAAACAAATATTATAGGAAACCAAAAATAGGAGGATTTAGAGCAGCAGAAAGAGCAGGTCAAGGCTTAGACAGAGAAACAGGAAGTCACTATTAGAAGAATAAGAGTAAACAGGCTGAAATAGGAGTGCAGAACAGCCAGATTCAATGAGAAGGATGACATACTGTTAAGGTTAGGATGGACAGGTAGTTTAGACTTCCATAATCCAAAAGCTTTCAGAAGAGTGCTGCCTCTCAAGGAACAGGTAACATTCACTTTATGTAAACTGTTTCAGAAAATAGAAATGAAAGTTTCCTCATTCACTTAATGAAATAAAATTTTGTAAACTTGATTCCTACATCACATAAGAAAATAAAGCTATAGGGAAATGTATTCACATGCTAAATATAAATCCAAAAATAAATTCTTTGCTAAATCAATCCAACTGTATCTTTTAATAAATGTTATTAATAAGTATTTATTCCAGTAGTGCATGAATAATTAAATATATGTATATGTTTAATACATACATACATAAAGTGAATGGAAGATTATATATATATATATATATAAAGTTCATATATATTATATATATATATAATCTTATCAACTCCTTCACTTTGTTTCTATGTAATAAAAGAGAAAAACTATGTGGTTATGTCAGTGGACATAGATGAGCCAGCCAAAGCACAGAACAAGGAGAACCAGGAAGGAAGTTAAGCCCCTGCCTGTGCATGCAGGCTGCGGAGAGAATACCTCCCATCCCATTAGTAACCAGCTGATTTGGAGGAATTGTATTGTTTGATTGACTCTGCAAGCCTAAAGCCAGTAGTCTGAGCACAATGATATGCAATATAGTAACTACTGCAGATTTCTTACTGTCACTGTTTTGATTCATTTTATTATTCTGTTTTATTCCCTTTAAAATTCAATAAAAAAATCAGTGGATATATTAACTTCATTTATATACTAAAAGAAAAACTATATGGTTGTATCAATAGATACAGAAAGAGCATTTGAAATAATACTTAAGTAGAAAAAATAAGAATGAAAATACCTCACTGTAAACTTGGATAAGAGGTAACTTTTTATGCTTGATAAAGTACTTCTACACAAATCCAAAACCTAAAACAAATATTATAGCTAACAAAAAAACTGTGGAATACTCTATTAGCACTATTTCATATGATCTGGCTATTCTGACAAATATAGGGAATGATACATAAGGTAACAACAAAGAGATAAACTATCACTATGTTATGGTTGGGATACAAAATGTCCCCACAAAAGGCTTGCTATGCTTGAGGCTTGGTTGCTGGTGGGCTTTTGAAAGATGACTGAATAACAAGGGCTAGAACTTCATTAATGGATTAATTATTGGGAGATGATAAACACAGGTCGTGAGGCTTGGTTGAAGGGAATGGATCTGGTAGGTGTGACCTTGGAGGTTATATCTGGTCCCTGGCTCCATCCTCTCAGGCTCTTTCCTTTTCTCTCTCCTCCCTGAAGAGCTTTCCTCTGCCACACCCTACTGCCATAATACTTCTGTCTCACCACCAGCCTAAAAGCAATACAGCCAGTTAATCATGGACTGAAACCTTGGAAACTGTGAGTCAAAACAAATCTTTCCTCCTCTAAATTGATTTTCTCAGATGTTTCGTTGCAGCAAGGAAAACTAACACACACTACCTGCAAACAATCTGATTATCTACATATTAGGCTGAACCATGTGAAATAACACTTTTTGTAGGCAAACATGGTCAAGTATCAGTTATGCCATATGGTTCAATGTAATATGGACTACAACAAGATTATTGATAATGTAGGAAAAAAATCACAGCAGCAAAGCTCAACTATAAAATCAGCATAATAATATATAATTCCCTGCCTGGCAAGCATGAGGTCCTAAGTTCAATTCCCAGTACCAAAAAATAATAATATTAATAATATGATTCATGCAAGTAATATAAATCATAAAAAATACAAAAATTAACATTAGACCTCTATGCAAAAAAGCATACTAATAAATAAAGATAATGATGTCAATAGAAACAGAAACAGCAATTAGAAATAATGGACTACATGGTCACATTGAAATACATAAAATACAACAAAATGAGATCTACAGTAAAATTCACATAAATTAAGAGAACCAAGACAACACTATGTATTTTATAAGGATGCACACTGGTAAAAAAAAAAATACATTTGAATTGTTTCTACAGGAAAAGCGAAAAAGGGAATTAAATAAATGAGACAACAGATGACAGAGGCCAAAGATGATAGTGTGCTATGACCTGAGAAGTAAAATTAACTTATCCCTGTACACTGAAGGCCCAATAAGTAAAGGAAGTCAAGTTTAGATGTTAATCTGCTATGTAGAAAGACTGCAAATTTCATAGTGGAGATTGGCTACTGAGAATTAGGGGAAAGAAAGTGCATTGAAGGTAATACTTAGAAGATTCATTTGGCATCACTGATCACACTAAGTTGAAGTTTGGACAGGCTAGTGTCAAGGACACCAAAAATAAATTTATTATTATGACATACACCCATAAGGACTTGTTAGAAGAAATGGAAAAACAAGGACCCTTGAAGTTCCATAAGAAGAAAGAATCAAGAGAATCTTATAATTAAATGGAAAGGGTGGGGGAGGAAAAGTCATGGATGACTCCAAGCATTCTTGTCTTGGTGTCTGGCACCACTGACAGAAATAGAAAACTCTGGAGACGGAGCCAAGATAACAAGTTTGGTTTCAGAAGTAGAAAATTCAGCATGCTGTGCTTCTGTAGCCAAAATGGTCAATAAAATTTAAGAGCACTGGGGAATACAAATGCAATTACCTCCTGAAATAAAGTCATGGTCCAATTATACTGAAGACAAAGTTGGCTCTGGTTACTACACCCAAGAAAACAAAGAAAAAAGATGTGAAGAGGAAAATAAAGAAGAGTAGATCAAACGATTCAGTCAAATAGCTGATAAGGTTTTTATGGGACTAGACTAAAAGAGCCTGCAAAAACCAGGCTAGAAGAGACCATACATGAATTATAAAAAGATAGATTTATCAAAAAATAGTTTCTTGAATCACATAAGTATTTATGAACAGAACATTTTAGAATAAATACAAAGAACTGCTCTAAAGAACAGTGCATACAGCCATGAAATGCATCACACTCACTGGTATTGACTGCCTGGAGATGGAAAGGAAAAATGTGGTACTTTCACATTCATATAATCAATATTTACTGAACTCCTTAATGTGTCATACATTATGGTAGGCACTGAAGAAATAATAATTGAGTAAAACAAGCATGGTACCTGAAATGATTAATTTTATGTTATCTTGGCTAGGCTCTAATAACCTAGCTTTTGTCTAAATAACAGTCTAAATGTTGCCATGAAGTATTTTAGGTATAATGAACATTTAAGTCAGTGGACTTTGAGTAAATCAGATTACACTCCATAATGTGATAGGCCTCATACAATCAGTTGAGGTTCTTAAGAGAAAAGACAAAGGAAACTGAATGTGAACATTTGTGCTTAAATCGCAACACTAACTCTTCCCTGGGCCTTCAGCCTGGAAGCAGCCTTCCCTGCAGATTTCAGACTTGCTAGATTCCACAGTCACATGGATCAATGACTTTAGTGTCTTATGATCAATTCCCCTTTCTCTCTCATGCACACACACACGCACTCATCCTATTGGTTATTTTTCTTTACAGTATTCTAATACAATCCCATGTTGTACAAAAAATAGTAATCGGATACTAATCCTATAAATACATATTTTGAAAATAAGATAAACATACAGAAGGAAAGAAACTGGTTCTACAAGAGCATAAAATATGATAACCTGCTAAGTCTTATGGAAATTTTCTTCCAAAGTGATAAATCAGCCAAGATCCTGGAAAGAGTGGAAGGAAGGACATAAAAGTAGCCAGATGGCAGACAACAATGCCAGGAGAAAGTGCAGCAGGGAAACAGAGAGTGAGGCAGGAAAGGAGGCTGCAGGGACACGTCAAGGCCAGTCTGAGAAGTGCCTTACACAGACACACAGTAGTACCTACTACCACTTACCTGCAATTTCACTTTCCAGTTTGACAATCATGGTCTGAAAATATTAAATGGAAAATTCCAGAAGTAAACAATAAGCTTTACACCATGTACCATTCTTAGTAGGGTAAAGAAACTGTATGCCAGCCTAGTCTGTTCCACCCTCCAGTCTTTATCAGTCTTTATCTGCCCATCTCTTTATCAGATTCACTGTCCCAGTATCATAGGACTTGTGCTCAAGTGACTCACATTTTATTTAATAATGGCCTCAAAGTACATGAATGGTAAGATTGGAGATTTGTATATGCTAAGGAGATTCATAAAGTGCATCCTTTAAGTGAAAAATGAAAGCACAAGATATTGAGAGAAAACACATTGTCTTACTTTTACTCATTGCCGAGACAAAATACCTGACACCCAAAATTAGGGAAGGAAAGGTTTATTTCTTACAGTTTCTTGGGAGTTTCAGTCCATACTTAGTTGGGTCCAAAGCAGCGTGGCATGGCAAGACTGCCCTTCATGGCAGCTGCAACCACAAGGCGTGCTGGCGAAAGAGGGAGAAAGCACAAGAGGAAGATCCGCCTTCCCTTACACTGTATCTCAGCTCCACCCCTGGGCGGGTGCAGCACTCACATTGTTAAATCCTGTGCCAGACAACAAACCAGTAAGAAGCGTCAGACTCAGCCCCATCAAAAGTATATGAGACTTGGGGGGACATAGTATATCACCCAATACACACGTCCACATAACATTCATTACATGACATTGTTATATGTGTTTTATTTTATCATTATTGCTGTTAATCTCTTACTGTACCTAATTTGTAAATTAAACTTTATCCTTGATATGTATGTATAGGAAAAAATACAGTATACATAGGGTCCCGCATTCTGCAGTCTAGGCATCTCTTGTGGATCATGGAACACATCTCTTACCTGTTAGGAGAGACCACTGTATTTGGATTTTTCAGTCATTATTCTCAGAGACATGGCAGGCACTGAAAGGAACTGCCTTACAGATAACAGTAGATGTGCATTCTGAAGACTAATCTGGATACTGTGTTAGGAATAGAGAGGTAGAAGGTCAGCACGCATAATGGTGAATTGGATAAATGTGGAGTCCAGGTCTGTGACTCACCCGACTGTGTGCTTGGTGATGGAAGACACTGCAATAGGGAAATTGGGGTGAAAAAGCATCAACTAGGCTTTGGACATGTTGAGTCTGAGGTACCTGTGAATGTCTAACTGGCAATATCACATTAGACAGGCCCCCCATGACTTTCCTAGACATGAGCCCTCCTTCTACTCTTACCTCTCTGCCATTTATTCTGCACACAACAAAAGCGGGATCTTTAAAATCTGTCAGCCTAATCTTATCATTCCTTTGCTCAAATTCAGATTCTTCCACAGTACATAAGACCTCTCTGCAGCCCAAAAGGGAATGAGAAATAAATTTACACAGAATGAGAAATAAATTTGCATCCAAAGCCATGAAGAAAATTGCATAGACAGAGATTATACAGTAACCCATGAGGAAATTCATTATTGCCTGCAAGAGAGACACATAAGGAAGGACCAAAAACAAAACAAAACAAAAAAAGAAAAACTCTGGAAGAACATGGAATCATTGGGTGGAGGGGGCCTTCAAGAAAAAATGATCCACAGTGCCAACTGCTGTTAAGTCAAGAAATACAAAAAACACAAAGCTATCTATTGTATCCAGCAATATGGTACCTGCTGTCAGCAATATTCCTAACTTGGAGCAGTAATGTGGGTAAAGCAACATGGCTAGAAGGCACAATGAGTATGAAGCTAAGAAACAGAAACAGTGAATACAGACAAGTCTTCCCAAAGGTTTGTCTATAAAAGGGAGAAGTGGGAGCGGTAAGGGACTTTATGTTGTTCAATTATAAAAGAATAAATGTGTTCAAATGTTGATGGAACAAACTATTTGAAAGCTTAGTTGGATATATGGAGGGAGAAGGGGTATTTGATATTATAAGGTTTAGGGTTCAGGAGAAGATGAGAACCAGAACACACATGAAATGATAGAAAAGCAAGAAAAGATAACTTCCAAGTCAAAACTGACATGAATATGAAAGTGGTTATAGATACAGGTGGTCCATGTCTTTATACTACAAATTTCCATATATATCAGAGCTCTCTAGAGAGAGAATGAACCAATAGGATATGGGGGGGGGTATATAACGGGACTGCTATGGTTAGATTTGGTTTGGTTTGGTTTGGTTTTTGAGACAAGGTCTTGCTATGCTGCCCAGGTTGACATCAAACTCACAGTGATCCTCTTGCCTGGGCTCCAGGGTGTTGCAATTACAGGCGTGTGCCACCATACTAAGCAAGAGGGGATTTATTTGGGGAATTGACTCACATGACTATGAAGGCAGAAAAGCCCCCTGAAAGCTATCTGCAAGCTTGAGAACCAAGGAAACAAGCTCAGTCTGAGTCTAAAGTTCTCTCAACAAAGGAGACTAAGATGTAACTCTCAGTCCAAGCTTAAGGGCCTAAGGTCCCAGGGATATGGTTTGGGGGTGTTCCTGGTAGCAGTTCTAGGATACAAAGGCTAGAGAATCTGGAGTTCTGATCACTGAGGGCAGGAATAGTGTAGCATAGCTCAAAAAGACACAGAAAGTTCAACTTTTCTTTGTTTTTTTCTGTTTCATTCACATCAACTAGTGGATGGTGTCCATCAACACTGAGTGAGGGCAGAGCCTTTTTTTACTCAGTTCACTAGTTCAGATGCTGACCTCTTCCAGAGTATCTTCACAGACACTCAGAAGAATGCTTTCTCAGCTCTCTGGGTAACCAATAAGCTGGTCAAATTGACATCTAAAATGAAACATAACACCATCCATCTGATAGAGGCAGCTTCGATCTTCTTTAGGAGGTAGAAGGTGAGCTTAGCTATGAGGGAAAGGGCTGAGTAGGCAGAAGTATGACAGCAGAAAAAGGAAGAACTAGGCTTGTTTTAGAAAATGAAAAGACAAGTTGATCTGACAAAAGAAGATCTTGGGGGCAGCAAGTAGTGCCCATTTGAGTCGGGTGGTAAAGAATTCAGAGTCGCACCTGCCAGGTGAGGTGGTGAACAGAGAGTGCAGGTGACAAATGTGATACAAATAATTTACCCAGAGAAGGATAAAAGCAAAGATAAGAGTTCATTCAGGCTGGAGTAACTGTCAAGAGGTACAGGGGGTGAGTTTCCAAGAGAACAACCACAACATCTAGGTGAGAGACAGGGTCTTTTATAAGAATTTGAGGATGTGGGAAAAGAATCTAAGCAGCAAGTGTGATTATCTAAAGAATGTCTTTTTTCCGTATCATCTAGCACCTGGTAGATCTTCCAGGAGCACCTACACTTTGCCTTAAATTACATTTAAACTGCAACCTAACAAGACTATTGCCAGTGGCTGAAAGAATGTCTTCTAATTATAGATAAGAAGGTCCATACACACTAACTTTTACAGAAGCTGGGTCGGGGCTCATTGGCAAGAATGAGTGGGTCTTACATCGAAGGTTCATTTTCATCTTGTATAGTTTTGCTCAGTACCTTTTGCTATATCACTTTAAGACCACCTAGTAAGAGATGGGTAGAATGGCTTTAGTGGACTTCTCCTGTTTAATCCTTTTGTTGCCAATGGTCTACAGGACCAACCTGTTTTGTTGAGTCACTTTCTCCACCTTGGTTGATCTGCTGAATGTAGTCATTAAGACCATGGGAAGTAGGTCAAGGACATTTGATGGTTAGCAAGTTGATTAGAAATACTAAGGATCCTGGGATACTGAAGATTTATTTTATCCTAAAGACAATCAAGATTCTCCCAACAAACAGGCTGCTGGTGATATCCACCAGAAAGACAGATTACCAGAATGATCCTTATATTATAGAGTCTATTTAAAACTGGAGATCTTACCCAGCATATTTCTGAGTTAAGAATCTCTGTGAGCTGGGTGTGGTAATGCTTGCCTGTAATCCCTAGTAGTTGACAGACTGAGGCTGAAAGATTATGAGTTTGAGGCCAGCCTGAGCAATGTAGGAAGACCCTATTTAAACAAACAAACAAACCTCTGTATGGATAAAAGATGATAAAAAGTAATCTGTGGAGAACTATCATCGTCTTTATACTTAACAGAAGAAACAGTCTGCTAAACTCCTCCAGATGGCTTTGTAATCAACTTGTATAGGGAGAATACGTTCTTTCCAGACTTAACATACGATCACCTAAGTCCGGCCTCAGAGTCGACAATAGAAGAACGGGTAGTGAGGACAAACAGGAGAGCCATCTTTCCACTGTTCAATGCATCTTCCTCCTGGCTCAGTTGCCTTTCTTCAGCTCTCATCCTTCACTCAAAACCTAAGGCAATGAGACAATTCTATCCTGGCTTTTGCAAATGGCTTGCATTCTACACTTTTGTTTCTTTCCCTGAATAATTAACAGTAATGGTTAATCCAACAGCATATGGCCTTACTTATACTTTATAGATCTCTTGGCACTGAACTCCCTAAGGCATCACAGTTTCAAGCCAGATAAATAAGCAGGATGAGGATCTATTGCAAACAGACTGGCAAACTATGGCCTATAAGCCAAATTCAGCTCCTGGTCTGTTTTGTATGCTACTCAAGTTAAGAATAAATTCTACATTTTTAAATAGTTTTTAAAAAATCAAAAGTATTTTTAATTTTTGTTATAGAGGAAAGTAAATAAACATGCAAATTACATGAAACTCAAGTATCAGTGCCTGCAACTAGTTTTTATTACAACATAGCAGTGCTGTTATTTGTGTATTATCTATTTCCTTTTTCTTTTTTTTTCTTTTTTTTTTTTTTTTTTTTTTTTTTTTTTTTTTTTTTTGTTTTGTTTTTTGTCACATTGTAACAGCAGACTTAAGTAGTTTCTTTCAAGGCCCAGAAGATCTGGCCTTGTAAAGAAAAGTTTGTTTATTTACTGTAGCCATTCCTAACCAAATCCAAGTTCAGACTCAATACTTTCAAAGACACTGCCTAAGTCTTAGTTGCTTTCTTTTTTGCTAACATAAAAACACCCGACACCCACAAGTTAAAGAAGGAAAGGTTTATTTTGGTTCACAGTTTATAGAGGTCAGCTGGCTCTGTAGCAGAATGGCATAGCAGAGGAGCATGGCAGAAGTGAAAGAGTCTGGCAGAGCAGTCAGTAGACAGGAAGCAGTAAGCCTTCTTCTTTCTGTCGCTTTATATTCCATCCAGGCTACAAACCTATTGGGTGGTGCCACCCACACTCAGAGTGGGATTTCCCTCCTCAGTAAATCCATTTAGTCACACCCAGCACTATGCTGATCCAATTAGGGGACTAACCCATTAATCACACCCTTAGCCCAGTATCACACACCCATGATCCAACCACCCCCAAAGGCTACACCTATGAGCACGAGACTTTTAGGGTACATCTTGATACAAGCTGTAACAGTGCCCCAGCAATGTACCAATCAATTGGAATTGGCACCGACAGCTAGAAAAAAATCCCAGGGTCATCCCATTATCAGGACCACAGGTCTTTTTTCTAAATTGGTAACATGATTTACAAATCTATTGGAATTATCAAAATAATCCTGGAAAATTAAAATAAAGCAAAAATCAGGTGTTACTTATCTTTCCCTATAGCAAGTCAACTGGCTGTCTCCCCAAAGCTGACTTGCTACAAAAAACTGAGGTGTTTTGTTTTTTAAATAAATCACACCATGAAAATGAAATCATGATAGTTGATTCGTATTGCCCAGAAAACATTCTAAAGAACCGTAATGCTCTGCTTCTGTATATTGCAAGAGTTCTCTCGAAGAACAGAGTCAGTGGAGATTTACTCGGTTTATAGGATCTGAGGTGGGACAGTCCACAGTGATCGTCTTCATGCTAGAGAACCAGAAGGTTCAGTAAATTGCTTAATCCAAGACTCTGGAAGCCTCAGAACAAGAAGGACCAAGAGACTAAAGACTTGGAATTTCCCTGGAGAGCAGTGGTATGAGTCAGTGTTGGAAGGCTTAAAATGATGGAGTCTGATGTCCACAAGTCATGGCAGTAGCAGGACACACATATTCATTCCAGCTGAATTGTGCTTGCAAGGGTAGATAGACTTCCTCCCTCTTCCCCTTTACATCCCATCTGGCCTACAAGCACTTGGGATGATACCACCTACAATGAGAACGTGTCTCCTCCACCACCTGGGTTTGATGGTCTACATGCCAATCACCCCTGGAAACACCCCCACAGAGACACCCAGAAGTGTGCTTTCCTAATCTGCATGATATCTCAGTTTAGTCAAGCTGATAATCAAGATAAAACCTGCAACCTTATTACTGGCTTTTCTATTTTGTGTAGTTGATGTTTAGAGATCAAAGTTTCAGATCAGTGGTCAGATACCCACTATGATAACTCTCTAGTTTGTGGTCACCCAGGGAAACCTTTTTGCCCCATTAAGGTTTTCTGTCCAATTCCTGAAACTCTTCATGCAGTAACAAGATTAGTTTTCTAATATTGTAACTGCAATGAATTTTGTTTCTCTTAAGCACACTAAGGCAGAGATGGCTGCATTGTGTGTGGCCACACAAATTACTAGGCTCCAGGAACATCTAGAACTCCTTGTGAACAATCTCCTTACCAGGCTGTGAACCAAAAAGCAAACCAAGCAAAATAGTTCAGTCTCAAATCCTCAATTATACTGCAAACACTGTTGTCTCTTATTAATACCCGGGTAAATGAAAACACTTAAAAACAACACAACCCTTACGTGTTTCCATGTTTCTATGTTTTTGTTGTTTTCAATCCTTGCTGAGTTGCACAACTGTCCTATTTTTATTCTACTCTGATTTGGCCAGTGCCTCCTGCTGGCCCACAATTCTGCTTCTTCTAACTCAGCTGTTTGTTCACACCAATTCTAAATCTTCCAAATCAGTAAGCTCACCATCAATGCCAAACATCTTCCCAAATGCCTAAGATCTAACGGGCACATTGGAAAGAGGATGGAGATTAGGGCAATTAACCATATCTAAAACCTTTGACTTCTTTCTCTGTCACATAGCCAAAAGAAACTGATCACTTTTCAAGGGCTTTAGATTTGGTCTTCAAGCCTCCAACTGTAAGAACAGAGAAAAGAAACAAAAAGCGTTGCTTCCCAGATTCATAAATTCTCATGTCTTGTATAATTACCACAGGATAATACAAAATCTGTCTCACTCAATCTTCTTCCCAAATGTATTTCCTCTCCTTTCTCCTGTCCTCCCTTCCTTACTCTCATCCTCATTCCTTCCCTCTCTATCACTCATATATAGTTTTTTCTTTTTTCTTTATTTGCAGTACTATGAATTGAACCAAGAGCCTTTACACTGAACTACATATCTAGTCTTTTTTTTTCTTTTTTTTTTTTTCTATTTTTTTTCTTTTGAGACAGGGTCTCACTAAGTGGTTTGAATTCTCAGGCTGAATTTGAATTTTCAGCCAACCTGCCTCAGCCTCCCGGAGTGCTGGGACTACTAGCACGTGCCACCATGCCTGACTTCTAATCTCTATCTTTTAATTCTAAATGCTTGGGAGCAATATCTACTTGGAAATCCTGCAGTCACTTGACTTACCACACTACAGTGCCTCCGTGATCTCACCAAGTCATGTTGAGAGAGTATTGTGTACATGTTCGCATTTCATAATCATCTTGGGAAGTAGTTACATATACACACTACAGCTTGTTTCTTTTGTTTTAATCCCCTTTCCCATCCTGCCCCGTTCCTCCCTCCTCCAGTTCCCCTATCCCATTTTTCATCATTGCTGGTATTATTAATTTTAGTTCATTATGGCATACAATGTTTATATCAATTGAGGTTACTAGGGTCCTGTACATGGCACATCTTTATTTTTATTTCCCCTTCCCCTCCGCCTCACTTCTTGTCATTGCTGCCTTGGACCACTTCCCTATTGCAAGAGATCCACCCTTTTGCCCCCTTCTATCCATCCTTTATCATTCTCTTTATTTGTACTTTGCCTCACTCAAATGAAATACCATATGGTATTTAAGCTTGTGTGCCTGGTTTATCTCATTCAACAATATATTTCCGAGTGCATCTATTTTCCTACAACTGTGTCAAATTTGTCACTCTTTATAGCCAAGTACTATTCATTTATATACATATGTCACATTTTCTTTATCCAATCATTTAATCAGTGATGGGCATACAGGCTGTTTCCAGCATTTAACTACTACAAATTGTGCTACTATAAACATTGGTATCATATATTGTTGTAGTATGTTCTGGGGAAAATACCTAGCAGGAACATAGCTGGGTCATATGGAATTTCTAATTTCAGTTCTTTCAGAAATTTCCATACTGATTTCCATGTTTGTACTAGTTTATAAACCAAAGATGAAGGAAGGTTCCTTTTTCACCACAGCCACACCAGCAGCTGTTATTGTTGACTTCTTAATGACTGTCATCCTTTCTGGAGTAAGATGGAATCGGTGTTTCTTTAATTTGCATTTCTCTAATAGCCAGAGATACTGAACATTTTTTCACATATTTGTTGATCATTTGTCTTTCTTCCTCTGTGAAGTGTCTATTCATTTCTCTTGCCCATCTCTTAATTTGGTCTTTAATTTTAGATGAATTTTATTTGAGTTCTTATTTTTAAAAATTTATTTAAGCGAAGAAAAAAAAAGACATATATAACAAAGACAACAAGCAAAAGAGACAAACAAATGAGTAGAGTACATGCACAACAGTAACATTGCAAGTTTACAAAACCGGATGATAGAAACTTGACAATGGTCGCAATATTGCATATCGTTATTTTAAAATGGTTACTTACATTAACAGATATAGACATGTAAAATTGATCTAATCATATGAGTATTAATTGTTCTTTCTCAACAACAAATACATTCAGCAGTGTGTTCATTTTAGTTATTTTACATATACATATATACAGGTTTATATCTTTTCCTTTTCCCTTTTCTCTTTCTGCCTTTTCCCTTCCCAATTACTTTTGTTCTTTGAGCTGTTTTTCACCCTTATTTAGTATTTATTATAGATTTTGGATCATATATAATTTTCCATTTCTTACACTAGGGAGACAATACGGTATTTACACATGTGGGTTTGATTTATCTCACCTACAAGTATGGTCTCAAGTCGTGACCATTTACTTAGAAAAGTCTCAATGCAATCTTTCTTAATAGCTGAGTAGTACTCCATTGTATAAAAATACCACATCTTTTTTATCCATTCCTTGATTGATGGGCACTTGGGTTGTTTCCAAGATCTGGCTATTACAAATTGGGTTGCTATAAACATGGGTGCACAGATATCACTGTGGTATGATGTTTTCAATTCTTATGGGAAAACGCCCAGAAGTGGGATAGCTGGGTTGAATGGGATCTCTTATCCTAGCTTCTTGAGGACTCTCCACACTGATTTCCACAGTGGCTGCACCAATCTACACTCCCACCAACAGTGGAGAAGAGTTCCTTTTTCCCCACAGCCCCTCCAGCATTTGTTGTTGCTTGATTTTTGAATCTTGGCCATTCTTTCTGGAGTGAGATGGAATCTCAGTGTTGTTTTAACTTGCATTTCCCGAATGACCATTGATGTCAAACATTTTTTCATATATTTATTTGCCACTTGTATTTCTTTCTCTGAGAAGTGTGTATTCATCTCAGATGCCCACTTTTGGACTGGGTCCTTGAATTTTAGGGGCCTGATTTCTTTTAATTCTTTATACATTTTAGATAGAAGTCCTTTGTCTGATGGACAATTGGCTAAGATATTTTCCCATTTCGTGGGTTTTCTTTTCACTCTGCTGGAGATTTCCTTTGACATGCAGAAACTTTTAAGTAGGATGAGATCCCAGTTGTTGATTCTGGGAAGTGTTTCCCGTGCAATCTGATTTTTGTTCATGAACTCTCTGCCTACTCGTACGTCATTGAGATTTTTACCTACTCTGTCTTCTAGTAAGTTTAGTGTCGCTGTTTTGATATTCAGATCTTTGATCCATTTTGACTTTATTTTAGGGCACGGTGACAGACATGGATGTAGTTTTAGTTTACGGCATATAGAAAGCCAGTTTCTCCAGCACCATTTGTTAAAGAGGCTGCCTTTCTTCCAATGTATGTATTTGGCCCCTTTGTCAAAGATGAGGTGGCTAAGTGTGTTTGTAGTTGTGTCTGTATCTTCTAATCTATTCCATTGATCTTCAGGTCTGTTTTGATTCCAGTACCATGCTGATTTTATCACAGTAGCTTTGTAGTATAGTTTCAAGTCAGGGATTGTGATGCCTTCTGCCTTACCTTTGTGGCCCAGAATTGCCTTTGCTATTCTAGGTCTTTTCTGGTTCCAGGTGAATTTTAGGAATGCTTTCTCTAGCTCTGGGAGGTAGGCAAGTGGTATTTTGATTGGGATTGCATTGAATCTGTATAATAATTTTGGGAGAATGGCCATTTTCATGATGTTTGTTCTTCCTATCCATGAACATGGAATATCTTTCCATTTTCTGAAATCTTCGATTTCCTTCTTTAGAGTAAGGTAATTTTCACTGTACAGATCTTTTACTTCCTTTGTTAGATTGATTCCTAAGTATTTCATTTTTTTG
>RJWM01013278.1:0-53927 GCA_004363535.1 Dasyprocta punctata | reverse complement strand
CTCTGTGTGCGCTCCAGGGGTGGTGGTGGAGAGTCCGCAAGTGACCTGCCCACCAGCCCAGGTTCCTGGGCGGCGGCCCCGCCCCTGCGCACAGTATAGCAGCCATCAGGGAGCCAAGGCAGGCAGGGGAAAGGCAGTGGATAGCGCCACAACAGCACCCCCAGTGGCAACCATCAGATATCCATAATCAACACTGGCGAGAAGAATCAGTCTCACTTCAGAGAAATTGTGGCCAATGCGAGTAGTGCCTGGGTCCCCAGTACCCATTTGCGCAGAAGAACCCAGGAATATGTCAAGACAAAGATGCGAAAGGCAGTCTCTGGCCTCCAGTCCAAACAGAGCAAGTCCAGGAGATGCAACGCAGAAGGGATTGGGAGTCCCACAACTAAAGTCTCTGAGGTGATGGCAACTGAAGTAAAGAAACAACTTCAAGAGGCTATAAAAGAAATTAGAACACAAATACTAACTCAACTAAAAAAAGAAATGAAAAACATAATAAAAGAACTGCTAGGCAACTCTAAAAGAGACATAGATGAGAAAATGGAGCATAGGAAAATGAGGGAAACCTTGAATGAACAATACAAAAAAGATTTAGAATACATGAAGCAGATTCAAAGGGATAACCAGGAAATCAAAAACTCCAATGAAAGTTGGCAAAACCACTTGAAAGAAACTAAAGATAGACTTTCAAACCTTGAAGACAGGTTTGCAGCTTGTGATCATGAAAGGAAAGATCTCTTAAAAATAACAAGGAACCTGGAAGTAACAATACAATGGCTGCAAGACAACCCAAAGAAGCATAATTTAAGAATAACAGGTGTGAGTGAAAAAGCAGGGGTCAGTACAAATGAAATTAAAAGCCTATTTACAGAAATAATTTCAGAAAACTTTCCAAGGATGGGAACAGGAAGAGACTTTCAGATAACTGAAGCATATAGAACTCCAGCTAAACATAACCAAAATATACCTACACCCAGACATATAATAATCAAGATTCCAGAAATTCAACACAAAAACAAAATATTAAAAGCTATTAGAGAAAAGAGACAGATTACCTACAAAGGAAGGCCCATCAGAATCACAACAGACTTCTCAACACAAACCATCAGGTCCAAAAGAGCTTGGAGTGAAGTATTTCAAGCCCTGAAAGAAAACAACTTCCAAACCAGATTGATGTACCCTGCAAAACTGTCTTTCAAAATTAACGGAGAAACAAGATACTTCCATGACAAAGAAGAACTGAAGGAATTTATGACCACCAAGCCAACCCTACAAACAATACTGAAGGACATTTTAGAGAGACATAAAAAGACCACAGCTCCAGAAACAGTGGCAGAGGGATATCACCGAGCGGGGCAGACAACTGAGTAGAGAGGAAAAGTGGGCAGCCAACTGCAGGAAAGTGGGATGGCGGAGACGAGGCAGTGCATGTTGGCCTTAACCATTAATGTAGATGGCCTCAGTCCACCAATGGAAAGAAACACAGACAGAGTGGATCAGGAGACAGGATCCACCAATATGTTTTATACAAAAAACACATTAAACTTGAAAGGGGGTTCATAGACTGAAAGTCAAAGGAGAGAGAACAATGCTATATGTGACAGGGAACCAGAAAGAAGTGGGAGTGGCTTGCCCATTAGCTACATAGTGGACAAGAAAGATATGGCAATTTTATCCAGTGGAAAGCTACTCAGCTATAAAGAAAAATAACCTCAAACCTCTTGTAGGTAAATGGATGCAATTTAAGATCATGTTCATGGATGAAATGGCCCAGAGCCATATGGGTGAGCATCATGTTATCTCCCTAGTACAAAAAAACTAAAGGAGTTAGTAGGATTCAAAATGCACAATACATATTATAAAATTGAATGGGGAGGAAATGTCTAAAAAGGGCAGGCAGTGGCCATTGTTAGTCTATCATCGGGATTTGAGTCCTGCATTGTTTTCATTGTTCTGTTTAGTTTGGTCTTATTCTATTTCGGTTTGCCTAATTTTATTATATTTGATGGCATGGACATCTATTTAAAAGATAACAAAATCCATTATGGTAGCCATTATTGACATCTGACCACCTTGCTTTGAAGCCTTGTACTGCTTTCATTGTTTTGTTTTGAGTGATTTTATCCTGTTTTGGTTTATTTGAATGTATTATGACTGATGATATAAGCAACTGCTTAGAAGATAACATGAGGCATTATAGCAATCAGTGTTGTTTTACTATGTATTGCTTCCATTGTTTTGTTTTTCATTGGTTTTAACCTGTACTATTTTGTTTGATTGTACTGTGCCTGATGGTATGGGCAGTTATTTTGAAAATAACAAGAGGTATTATAAGGGGAAAGGAGGAAAGAAGGAAGGGAAAAGGAAAAAGACATAAATTTGTATAAAGGTATACATAAGATAGTTAAAATGACTATACTACTAAATGCATTAGTTATTGAAAAAGAACAGTTAATACTCATCTGATTAGATCAATTTTACATGTCTATATCTGTCAATCTAAACAACCCCTTTGAAGGTAACGATATGTAATATTACAATCACTGTTCAATTCCAATCATCTCGCTTTGTAAACCTATAATGTTATTGTATTGGTTTTGTTGGTGTTGTTTGTCTCTTTTGCTTTTTGTTTTTCTTTTTTGTGTCCATTTTCTCTTAAATACATTTTTTTAAATAGATATTTTTGAAGGGCTTTGTAATCCATAACACAGAGAGCTTGGTGTGCATTTGTGGTATGGAGGTGTCCTAATTGTAGTACTTGACACGGCCTTGCTGTTTGTAAACGATATCAATCAATGTATGACTCCATGGGCTTCATTTGTTGAGACAGTGTACTCTGTATTTAGGTTTGCCTCCTAAAACATTCTGAATTTCTTTATGAAAATGGAGTGTGCAGTGTTAACTTGCTGAGGCAGGGAGTTTCAGGAGTCTGAAGAGAAGAATGTGTAGTTCAGAGAATAAGGCCTGAATCAGAGATATATATCTCAAGGAGTCATTTCCTTTTCATGTGTTACTGAAATGCAGTTGTTTCTTTGAATTTTTTGTTAATCATTTAACACAGGTACTTAGTAAGTCCTGGATGAAATAAAAAGCAGAAGTGTTTTCCATTCATAGAAAAAATTTTTTAAGTAAGTTACATATTTTGATGACTCACTGAAGGAGATTTTGGTTGGAATTTTGAACACCTTCTTTGTAAGTGACAAAAATATTTTAAATGGTATTTGAGCCCTCTTAGGTTATTTATAGCTATATTTCCTCCCAAATTGTCTTTATTTTTTTCCTTTTAAGTGCAATTTTACTGGGTGATTATTTCCCAATAAACTAGGTTTTGCTTTATTTCTTCTAGTAAATATGCTGTATGATTGTGGAAAGTAGCTACTTTTAGTTCACAGTTTCCATTAGCCACATTCTAGTAAATAAAAACTATTGAAGACATTTTTAAATAGTTGAGTTATGGGAGCAAAAGGGCCTGGATCACTTAAGTATTTGTGCACATGACGCATAGTCTTTTACCTTACACTAGGAACTTCTGGACATTTTCAGAGGTGGTTTATCTTGGAATGATCTCTAGCAGGAGTCTGTGGCCAAGATACACTTCAGTTAAACAGAAGCTAGCATACATGGAATGCCCATGAAATACCAAAGCTAGCATTCATTAATTGCTTAATTTACATTAGATACTAAAATAGACACTTTGCAGAAATCATTTCATCTCTATAGATTGAACAGCAGTAATTTCTAAATGCTGTGTCACAGATATATTACAGTGTTGGAATTGCGCTGCCTAATTTTGTGTAGGTAACTTAGAGCTTGTAGTCTTTAACAGTTGGTTTCAGGGTTTGTCACCTTTTGTGTGGGTTGGATAAGTCTTTACTTTTGGATGCTCTTCTTTGCTTTAAAAATTTTAACATCTTGCCTGACTTGTACTCCATAGATGCCAGTAGAATCCTTCCTACTTTGACAACCAGGTATCTCACCAGACATTTTCAGATTTCTTCTAGAGGTGAAAAAAAAAAAAAAATATATATATATATCTGTTGGTTGAGAACAACTATCTCACTAATCCGCTACCTGTTTTATAGGTGCTATCTCTATATTTCTAACATCATGCCTGTGAAATAGATATGATACATAAAATAATGCATATTATGAATAATCGGGGAAAATGATAAGGTAACTAAATGGTGTATGTGAATTTTCTCTCCAAAGTCATATATTCAAGGATGAAAAGGCGCAACCTTTTGGGAAGTGATGAAGTGTTGGGAACCATGTCCTTTTGAGGAAGGTCTTGCTCCTCTGCCTTGTGGTAACCTAGCGTTTCACTTTTGCCGTGAGAAAGCATCATCTGTGGACCTAAATGAGCCAGGCTTCTTATCTGTGAGGTTTCAACCTTCAGAACTGTGACTAATACTTTTCTATTGTTTATAATTCCCAATGTAAAATATTTTGTTATGGCAACCTAAATAGATGCATATACTGAAAACCCCATAAACTTGTGGATTTTTATCACTGTTACTTAAAAATTAAGGCATAAAATCTGATTACTAATGTGTGGCAACAGTAACATCAACCCATTAAATTTTATGAGCAGCTTTTAAATATACATGTCATGGCACCTTCCTAGAAATTCCTTAACACTTTGAGACTTCCTCTCTTACTTCATTTCAGTAGAATTACTTTGGGAAAGCCAGTTTTTAAATAGCTACTCAAAGTATATGAAATTTTCCTATAGTCTTTAGAGAATTAATCTTTTATTAGGTATCCAGGACTGATACACAGAGATGGAGACAGAGACAGAGACAAAGACTGACTTGATCATTCTTTTAATACCTGTTCTGTTTTTACTTTTCACGAGACCTGTATTACCTCTATGGCCAGCAAGAATTTCTTATGTTCGGAACTGAATGACACAACAAATATGGCAGAATAGTTAAAACATTTTTCGTTTATGACCTCCCTCCCACCCACACACTGGCAAACCATCCCATTAAGAAACTGTGAAAGTGAGCCATGAAAGATTCTGTTTCTTCTGCCGTATCACTAGTGGCTGTTTTAGAAACATTTAACATGCTTCGCAGTTTCTGAGAGTCCCTGCCATGGGCAGTCCAGCACACAGCCCAGCAACCAGACCAAGCTAGTTTGACATTTCTTCCATAAAGTCCTCTCACTAAAGAAACTAACGCAGCCTTGTAATTTCGAGCCAGTTTTGACCAGACTTGACTTCAGTTCTAATTAGATCTCTTGAATCTTGGGTCACTGAGTGATGAAATACTGCCTGCCGCCCCTGACTCACTACATTATTTACCTAATGGTGTTTATTATGCACTGATTTTGAGCTGATCATTCCACCTAACTTTGTCAAGAAAGAGGATGTCTATAATAAATAATGCAATTAAAGTCATACACCAGAAAAATATACAAATGCTACATTCACTAAGTAAATGCTATACTTCACAAAGTGATACAGAATAAGAGAATTGTCTCAAAAGTAAATCTGTAAGTATTGGGTGTGTTCAGTGTAGTTTGGACAAATTTATATTAGGTAGAATGGAGCAGAGATAATTTGATTGCCATGTTGAGCTCTGAGTCAGAATTTGAGATATGTTGTAGAATGGTATAGGATGTAAGGAGAGAGGAAAACAAGGAAGAGGAGAAGGAGAATAAGAAGGGAGGAAAGGAAGAGCAAAGAGAGGGATGGAAGGAAAATTGAGGTCATCCACCTGGGCAAAGATCTATTTGTTTTCTGATAAGGTATAAGACTAAAGACATAAAAATGAGTTGAAGAAAATGAATTTGTATCTCTAACAGTGTATCAGAGCACACCTAGACTGCTAAGTCATAATGAATATAGGGTTTTAAATTGTGATTTCCGGATCTACTGGTCATATAGTAATTGAAACCTTGCTAGGAATGCAACTTTTGGGGCCTTACCTTTATACTTAAGAAGTCTTCCAGGTGATTCCTATGATGGCTCAAGCTTTAAAACTTTAAGATGGATTGAGTAAGAAAATTAGATGGAAGGTAGCTGGATTAACTGAATGGTGTCTTAAATTAACATAAATCCAGCCTAAGCTAGTAGTTAATAAAACTGCTTGATGACAGTAAGAATAGAGATAGATACGAAAATGTAAAGAAGGATGGATTTGTGATGCTTGGAACGAACAGCTTTTCTAGAATTTATTTGACACTTACTGGTCATTTATGAAACTGATTTGATGAGGTTGATGAGCAAATTGTTATCTAATTATATTTTCACTGTAAGACTCTGAAAAAGGTTTTCAGCCATAGTAGTAACTATGAAAAAAATTGGTTTTTCATAAAGAAATTTTAGGCTTCTGCTAGTAAGCCATATTACCCATATTGCACATTAAAGTTGATGTAAATGGGGAATTATGCATAGATAATATATTGCATTTTGAGCTGTTTCCCTTGCATCTCTTTAAAGATATACATGTATATACACACACTTTATTTAAATACACTGAGGTAGATGAGATTTCTTCCTCAGATTTCTTTGCTGCTGTTCAGGGAGAGTAAATTATGCTGTGATAAAAAATAAGTAATTGCTCCTTGTGTTTAATTGATTTTTTTATAGAAAGTACAATGCAGATTTGATTAAAGAAAGATAGTGCATTACCTATGGTTCGTTCATAAGACACATAATGGTATGAGTGCTACCCAGCACAGAAATTATACCATCATTTTCCCTGAATGTGTTGAGTGAGAGATATTTAGAATTCTTTATGACTTATAAACACTGCAGAATGTTTTTTTCCCCATCTAAAGCAGTATGATAGGGGCATCTATTTCACAGTCATAACATGCCCTGACTGTTAAATTGTAGAAGCTTTTTGAGGAAGAAATAACTAGTGGTGTATTTTAAATAAGAAAGAGGATGTGAATTTGATGCTGACAAATGATGTACCTTGAAGCAAGGTCAGTCTTGAATTTTGCTAGATAGGCCCTGTGTGAGTCAGATATGGCAGAGAAATCTGGGAAAAGCTCTGTTAAATGAAGGGATTTGATTCTCAATCTTCTTCTACTTCCAAGATTTCACAGCCTGAATAGTATTGATATTTTAGGCTCCTTAATTCTCTGTTGTGATGGCTGCCCTATGAACTGTAGGGTGTTTAGCAGCATTCATAACTATAATCCGTAGGCACCAGAAGTGAAACCTTCCAATACAGTGACAATAAAAAAGTGTCATATGTCCCCAAGGAGGCAATATTGCCCATAAGTGAGAACTACTGCTCTATTTCATTGAGAGATAAACTGCAGGTTTCTGCTGTTTAAAACAATAGCAGCAAATTTGCTGCATACTTCTGCTGCTGAAGTTCATGGCCCTTTTGGAGTTTCAAGCTTTTTAATGGATTTTTCTTTCTCTTTAGACTAGAAGTGCCAGGAATTTTGTTTATTTTTGTCTAATTTAACAGCCACATTTCTCCTGTAGGAACCGGATTAAGTTCATGGCCCTTTTGGAGTTTCAAGCTTTTTAATGGATTTTTCTTTCTCTTTAGACTAGAAGTGCCAGGAATTTTGTTTATTTTTGTCTAATTTAACAGCTACATTTCTCCTGTAGGAACCGGATTCTCGTTTGTTTACAAACACCCCCACCCCAGCCTGGTGTGAGGAAAGTTTTTTCAGTTGCCTCTTCATTTCTTTAAAAAAAAAAAAAAAAACACATCCTTTTGTATTTGAGGAAGTCTGCTAATGTCCCTAGTAATAAAATCAGGTTATAAACCAGGGTGCATCATGAAGGTTTTCAGAATCTTACAGTGTTTTTAAATTAGTGTTTCTTGATGACTCAAATTCCTTCTAGTTTTGGACCTCTGCCAAAAAGTGAAGCTCATAAAACTCAGCTCCCTTCTTTACCTTTCACGAAGGCCTGGTGGAACTGTACTTCCAAAATTATCCCCCTTCCCCTCACTAAGCATGAGGTTGTCACAGCAGAGGAATAAGTGGTCTCAGCTCAATGGCTGACAATGCACTGTTGATGGCCGCCTACCTGAGAGGCTCTTTTTAAAACTTCTGTTATATCTAGTTCTTGTTTCTCTGGACACTTCCACACAATTGACTATTATGCAGTTTTACTCATACCATTAACTCTTAAGGGCTTTCACCAAACTTTGCTCTCAAGAAGTTTTGTTTAACACAATCCCTTTACTACAACCAGATATGAAACTTGCAAGAAATGATGATTTTCCCTGGATAAATGTCTTGTAAACCTCACAAAATGAATCTTCATCCTATGGTTTACACTGGTTGGAAGAGACTGAAGCCGATGTTTAGTTGGCCCTCCCACCCGAAGAGTGCTCAGCAAAACATTTAACATTTGGTAGATTCTTAGTTAACGTGAGATACATACTGAAGAGTTCTAGGGTCAGTGGTAGTATGGCTCAAATCTCAGTTATGTTTACAACTTATTTTATTTTGCACAAGTCATCTAATGTTGTCATATTTTAATTTCTTATTTACAAAGGGTATAGTGTCCATCTTTTCAGTGTTGTTGGGAAATTAAATAATATATACAACTTTATAAAGTATGCAATACTTTCATTAAATGAGATTCTGTTTTCTTTTTTTTTCTTTTTTGTGGCACCAGGGATTGAGCTCACAACCTCGCGCCTGCCAGGGCAAGCGCTTAACCCACTGAGCCAAGCTCCCGGCCCTAGTTTTTTGAGGCAGGGTCACACTATGTAGCTCAGGCTGGCCTTGCGCTCACGTTGTAGCCCAAGCCGGCCTCAAACTCACAACGCTCCGCCTACCTCAGCCTCCCGAGTGCTGGGATTAAAGGCTCTTTATGTTTTCTTAATTTACTTATAATCAGTTTTGAACTTTTTATTATGATGAAAGGCTATTTCAAAGAACTAAAGATTTTCTGCCTATTTTCTGATTTATAATGTTTCAGAAAATTTATTTCTTATGTATATCTGAATATTCTCTCTTTGTATACTCAATCATAACCAATATAATCTTTTTCCATTTTTATTTTAGAGGGAATACAAGTGCATCTGTTATACTGACAAAAATCTCAGAAACAAGACCACAATCATATAGCAATAGTAGATATCTATTTAAAACTCATTTAATTATTCTTTTAAATATACGATAATGAAGCTGCACTGTACTAGACACCAGAGATAAAGTGATGATTAAAATAGGTGGGATCACTGTGTAATACTTAGAATCTTACAAATAAAAGGAATGATTAAACAAAAGTTAATTAAATAGTCCTATTTTCTCCTATCACCCAGTTAAGTAATGGTAACATTTAAAATATATGCTTAACATTTCTTTGCATATTTCCAAATTTCTGTTTTGTCACACATAATTCTAGATTTCACAGATATCTCAGAGATGATGTCTTGCACAAAGTCACAAAGCTAATTAGTTATAGTGACCTTGATTAATGTTGTTTTAATATACTTTATTTCAAATGGGATTTGAATTTATTTATTTGTTCTAAAATTCTTTTGTTACTTTCCTCTGTATTGTTTTCTGCACCACCAGTTAATGATTCATAATGCCAACCTATATTTCAGCTGTGACAGGACTGTGTTTCTAGAGCACATTTTTTAAACCTTTGTGAAATATAAAAAACACAGAAATGTATGTTTCTTTGTGTTTCTGAATGACAATGGAGAACCAGGTCCTTCTGTTTCAATTAATACAAACACATAAAGACCTATGGAAATAACAAATTGGAATAAAGGCCTTTAACCTTTAACCAAACAATATTGATTGACAAAATTCTTAATTTTAGAATAACTTCTATATTTCCACATTCAGGGGTGTATAATTGGAGCTATACAAGCTGCATACAGAAGAAAAAATTTTTTTTCAGGAAAACCTCTTAGTAAATGAGAATTCATTTCATTTTGAGCAATATTTGTTAGCAAAAAGTCTTCAGTGGCCTCCATTGTATGTTTTGCAAATGTAGAAATAAATGTACACTAAGGACTGATCTGAAGGGAAAAGCCCCTGAGTGAGAGCAGGACTTGGACAGAACAGTGAGGCCGTATGCGTCCTTTGAAAGCCAAAGAAGCAGATGGTGTTTTTTCTGGGATGGAAGACCACATCTTCCTTGTGTGAAGAGCTGGAGATCTACTGTTAGGCAAAGCTAGAAGTCAGTCTTTCTTTCTTTCTTTCTTTCTTTTCTTTTCTTTCTTTTTTTTTTTTTTTTTTTTTTTTTTTTTTTTTTTTTTTTTTTTTTTTTTTTTTTTTTTTTTTTTTTTTTTTTTTTTTTTTTTTTTTTTTTTTTTTTTTTTTTTTTTTTGTAACAAGCAGTTTGGAATCTACTCTACCATTTTTACTGTCTCTGTCCCACAAGGGAATTTCTTCATTTTTTAATTTCATTTTAAGTAAAGCACTTACATCCATCCGTATTGAGCCATAAAGTCTAACTCTCCAAAGCTTTTGCTCTTAGTTACATACAGTAATAGTAAGTATCTTGCTTTTGACAGATTTTAACCCATTTTTGTTAATTTATGTAATCACATAAATTTGGTTTAGTTTTCTATTTTTGTCTGTTTTAGAAAAACATACCAAAAAAGAAAACATAACAAAACCTCAAAAATCAGGTACTGGTATTTATATTACAGTGTTTCCCCCCAAACAACAAGCAGGTTTTCTTAATGGATAACATAGTAATAATATCTAGAAATAGTATCTCTCTCATGACTTTGGTTTTATTTTTATTTATTCAGTGGCAAATGAGTAGATGGGAATTGGGTTGTTTTGTGAATCCAAAATATAGAGGGGAAAAAAGCCTGGGGGAAAGGAAGACTCATGTGATGTAAGGAGATGATCAGATCTACTGATTCATCACGTACCTTCCAATTCCAGATGTTGCCAGATGTCATTGGGACAAGATTAAATTTCCTGGAGAAGATGAACAGTGGATAAAGGAAGGAGTTGCATGAACCTCATGAGGACAGCCCAAGAATTAGGAAGCCAATTAGCAGAGCCTTCTAGGCTGACACTGACACTAGCAGCACATCATGCTGGGAGCATCCACACAGATAACTTCATGGTTTTATTTTATTTTATTTTATTTTTTGTACCAGGGATTGAACTCACAACCTCATGCCTGCCAGGCAGGCGCTTCCACCACTGAAGTAAATCCCTGGCCCTGTTTTTTGAGACAGGGTCTCACTATGCAGTTCAGGCCAGCCTTGAACTCACTTTGTAGCCCAGGTTGGTCTTGAACTCGTAACGATCCTCCTGCATCAGACTGCAGATAACTTTATGTTAAAAAAAAGACGGATCCTACTTGGTGTGCTAAAGGTAAAATGAACCATTCTAGTTAAGGGATGTAATTTCAAAAACTTAAGACTTCAGGGATTCCAAACTAAGAGCAAGGAAAATTTACTCTTAAAATGATCTCCATTTCACCATGTGTTCAGGTACACCTCTGATTTCCATAACTTTTCTGTAATTGAATGTCTCAGGTAAACACTAACTTTTCTTACTGAATTTCCATATGTATCCTTTCTGTTAGAAAGTAATTACTTTTACTTAAGTTGGTTCATTTTGGGTTCATTTCTGACCTATCTACTGTCGATAGGCTAAACTCAGTCTTCTTTCCACTTTCCCTCAAAATTAATGTGTTTGTTCAGTTTGTATGAAAAGCTTCCATTCATTAACATTGCCGCCCACTGCTGCAAAAAGGCACTGCCGTGATTCTCAGTTTTATTTCAACTGTGGGATTATTTATTTTAGAGTGCTCTCTTCTACTGTAGCATGAAGCAATATTTTAATGTCATTGTCAAAAGATGAAAGACGTAGGCGTTAGTTACAGTTGTGATTGCCCTGAGCTGAGATTGAATGGAGCTGGAATCTATTTAAACTTGCATTGTGCTTGAAAGATGAAGCTTCAATGAATCTTTGTTAAGCCATATCATTTCATGGTTGCATTTAATAGAAGGAAACCTTCTTGGATGTCACAGGCATGTTAGTTTTGCCCTTTTTCTTATTTCCTGTATATGGAGGAACTTGCCACTGTGAATCAGGTTTTGGGTCCAAGCAATAAGTGTATAAAGAGATAGCTCTGAATTTATATGTGAAGTTAAAAAATGTGTATAAGATGCATTTTTATAATTAAAACCTTCAGCCACTCTGGAAAGTAAGAAATTATTTAAAACATTTTTATTTAACTGACATCCCTATGTTAGCTATCCCCTTTCTAATATTTACCCTTTTCTCTTCCAGTGCACCGTTTGTATTCATTATACCCTAGTCTCCACATCTCTACATCTCTGTATCATCTGTCAGAAATCTGAGGTAGTGCCTTTATTGAGAAATCATCAGTACCTTCAGTTGTACTTACCATAGTGATTATGTCATAGTCATTGATTGACTTTCGCTTTCTAAAACTTGCTTCTGGGTGGCTCTATGGCACATGATGGATAGTGACAGCTTACCAACACTGCTATGTTTACAATTTTATATTATTGTTACATGTAACCTTTTCTCTGATTTAAAGAACTTTTCTAAAGAAGTCCCACTCTTCTTCCTCTCCTTTGTTTCTCCCCTCCCCTTCCCTTCTTCTTCCTCTTCCTCTCCCTCCCTTCTCTCTCTCCCTCTCTCGCATACACACACACACTTTGGTACTTTTAGGTTGGAGATCATAATGAATGATGTTTAAAAATACCAAACTGATGACCTTAGTCCCATCCACTTGCATTACACTCATATAAACAAGTTTTCTATGGAACTGTTATATACTGTTGATGCCCTGTCAACAGAAAGCTCTTGGCAAAGTCCTATAAAAGATCGAAGAAGATAATGCAGATAAGATAAAGGATGAAAAGCATTATTGACTTCCACATATTTCAGAGTGGAAAACATTTTAAAATGCTTATCACTGTGAACTCACCACAGATCACTATATGGAAAGTTTCATAATGCTTTTGTCACTTAATTTTTATGCCATGCTGAGAAGTGTTCAGATCTCCATTTTCAAGTTAGAGCCTTGGGGAGAGTGAATGCAGAAAGTTTCAGAGCAGGTCGCTGGGGCTGAAGGCAGCCCTCACTCCTCTGTGACATGCACGACCTTACCTGTGACAAGAAGCTACACCATGGTTCTCAGCATTTGGGGATTGTTAGAAAGCCTTGCGTTTTTAAAGCATGGATATTTTTCCTTTCCTTTTTCCCAAATGAGTGATCAGGGAGAAAATTATCCTACTTTAACTTAGTTGATAAATTCAGTTAGAGGTTTTTCTGGTTTTTGTTAGGTTGGTTGGTTTTCTCAGAAAGCCGTAGGAGTGACATTTGGAGAAGCTGTGAGCTGTTTCAGGGAAGAGTTGCAGTCTCTGATCAGAGCAACTATGAGGCTCTCCAATTACGGAGAAACAGTATTTCTTTTGACATCTTTTTCTAGTTTTGTTATGACAACTACCCTCACTTCTTATTTTCCACAGCTGTTTTCCCAGTAGTGAAAGTAATAATGTTAAAATAGCCCTGCTGCCCACAGCTGTGCGTGCGTTCATCTTGGTGCATTGTGCTTACTGCACTGGTAGTGAAGGGCTATTCTGTCACCTTTAATTAAAAGCACACAAACAGGAACAAATGAAGACATTTCCATCTCTCATGATTTCAGCCTGGTGTCCTATTTCTCTGTTCTGCCTTTAAGCAGACTGACTTAGGTAATTTAAGGGAAGGTTGATTTACCATTTCTAATTCTTATGCAGACATTAATCATTATAATTAAAATATGATAGCATCTGGATGTTGAAAGCACAGGTGGAATGCATTAATGTAGAAAACAAAAGGGGGAAATTTCTTCTCAAACTTTCTTTCTCTCTGCCACACCACACAGATACACACACTCGCTGTCGTATACCTCAAATCAAATCTGAAACTTTTTAAGCAGGCAGAAGAATAATCGACTTGCCATTTCTTTTACAAGAATTATATACATCCTATAATCTTACTTGTCTTCAACTTGATGGCCAATAATGGCATAGAGGTAAAGGAAGGATCATTACTCTTCATTTATTCCATTTATGAAATTCTGCCCAAAAACCTGGGCCCTGTTTTGGCAAGTCCTACACAAAAATGGTTTTCTTTCCTCACAATAGGTGGGCATTGAGTGTGGGTAAAGCCTTTTGCAGTTTGACATTTAAACTGAGACAATCTGTTACAGAGGTTAATAAAAACAGATTTTTGTGGTGTTGTTTTAAAAAAGAGTGCCTTTTTCATTTAGAAACAGGATCACACCAAACTTTCCCTGCTACATAGATGGCTCTTATTATGTGGACAACTTGTTTTCTAGTATTATAATTTGGGTTACTAAATTACTCACGTCTGGCATGCGTATTACAGTTTATGTATTTTTCCAAAATCTTCTTGGCCTACTAACTTCACATCCCAAGACCTTTTGAATGCATAATCAATATTTGCATTATGCCCATTCATATATTTCATCTTGTTTTTGCTCTCATTCTTTGAGAGTTTCAGAGTGCAAGTATGTTATGATTTATATCTAAAATGTCCCCCAAAGTCTGATGTGTTCACAGATGGGCCTTTTTGGAAGGTGATTGGAGCATAAAATCTCTTAAGTTCCTCAGTGGGTTTATCATTTAATGAATCTTAATTTGGTAGCATTATTGAGAAATAGTGGAAATTAAGAGCTGAGGTGTCATTGAAGAGAGTGGTTGCTAGGAGTGTGACCTTGGGGGCTACACTGGATTCAAATCCCCTTCTCTCTCCCTCTTCTTCTTCCTCTCCCTCTCCCTCTCCTTCTCCCTCTCCTTCTCTCTCTCCCTATTCCCCCCTTCTTCTTTGCAGCTACCATTAAATGGGCAGCTCTGCTCTGCCACACACACTCATGCCGTGATGTTTCCGCCTTGGAGCCAGCTGATCATGGCTTGAAACACCTGAAACCATGAGCCAAATAAACTTCCCGTTTAAATTGTTTGTCAGGTATTTTGTTACAGTTAGAAAAAACTGACTAATGCAAAGTAAAAGGCCAGTTGGAATTGATAGTAGAGTAGGACAGTGGGGCATGGCTGTTACACCACACTGAGAAGAAAGACGTGCAAGAAATAGACTCTAGCAATGGAAATAGATTTTATGTTCCTGGAGGGTTGGAGATCAGTTTGCATGATCCAGTCATAGCTCTAGAATGGTTTGCTCAATAACTCAAGTCCATCTGTCCTTGTTTAGAACCTTACACAAGAACTCACAATCTTCACATTTCCTCTTGTACAGTTGCCAGCCAAGACCTCTCTCTCTGTTTGCCTGGCTACCTCAGACTTTCTGCTCAATTAGATTTTGTTTGCCTCATGGCTTTTCTTTTTCTCCATAGGTTTTTCAGATTTCACTTCTCAAAGCTTATATATTCTCCAACTGAAGCTGCCATAACAAGTACCATAGAATGAATGTCCTAAATACTTGCAACTTACTTTTTCTATTTATGAAGGCTGGAAATCCAAGATCAAGAGGGATCAGCTCTCATGCAGACTCTTTTCATTATTTATAGATGTCCACTATCCCATTGTGTCTACACATGATTTTTCTCTGTGTGCTTGTAAAAAGAGGAATCTCCATATCCCTTCTTTTTTCTTTTTTTTTAAATGAAGACACAACTTCATTTAACTTCAGTTACTACCTTAAAGGCCTTGTCATCAAACATAGTGACATTGGGAAGTAGTGCTTCAACATATTTTGAGAGGACACAGTTGTGGCCTTGTTACCCTCCCATGGATATCTCTTTCTTGTGTCCCTAATGAGAAGATCTCATTGTTTCTCCAGTGCTTCCATTACAGGCCTCCTGTCCTGACTGTTGTTGTCTCTTTACCTTGGCTCTTATCATATCTTTTAGATACTGTTTTATAAGCTTCTTTCGTTGTGCCTTGTCTGTGATCTTAACCCCATCCCATCTTTGACAAACCAGCTTCGAAAGGAGTAAGATTTTGTCACACTCATCTCTGGACTTTTTTGTTGATTCTTTATTACATATAGATCACATTTTAATTTGTTTATTTGTGTATTTTTTTCCATGATCTCTTCCTCAAAATGTATTTTGAGTTTACTCTCTGGCTCCCTGCTCAAAGTTTTCAGCTTTAGTAATTACAAATTGGTGTGCTTGCCTGCACTCACTGTGTTTTTTCATGCTTTCATTTCTGCTATTTGGATCATTCTCCACTTTCTTCTCCAAGATGACACCTATATGTGAATTGTCTTCAAGGGTATCTTTACATTAGTCAGCTTTCTGTCGTTAGGATAAAATGCCTGCAATTTAAATGAAGAAAGGTTTATTTTGGCTTTCAGTTTCAGAGTGTTCAGTCCATGGTCAGTAGCTTCAAGGAAGAAATAGCATTGTGGAAGGGCGTTGTAGGGGAGAGCTGCTCAACCTATGGCTGCCAGGAAGGAGAGAGAGAGGGGGAGGGAGAGGTGGGGGAGAGAGGAAGGGAGGGAGAGAGAAGAGAGGAGTAAGGAGTAAGATTTTGTCACACTCATCTCTGGACTTTTTTGTTGATTCTTTATTACATATAGATCGCATTTTAAGGAGAGGATAGGGGAGGGGAGGAGTGGAGGAGCTAAGAACAAGAGTACACCCTTCCAACCACACCTCAGTGACCTGACTTCAGCCATGCCCCACCACTTAACAGCATATTCCGTTGTGAATTCACCAATAGATGCATCCATTGACGAGTATAGCACCTTCCAGATACATGAGGCATTGTGTTGTATGTGGAGGACCTTTGCGATCTAAATATAACATACCTACTTTAAGAAGCCTTGTCCCTAAAAACAAGTAAACTACTTGTCTGTTCATGGAGTACCTTGCGCACATCACTTGTAATGACACAGTAAAAGCATTTGCTTCTGTATCTGAGCCTGACTAAAATGTTATGTAAAGTTAAGGCCTATTTTTTTTTTATTTCTCTATATCCCTAGTGCCTAGGACAGTGCCAGACACACAGTAACATACTTGTGTAAGACTCTTTCATTCATTCTCCCTATCTCACCCTGCTCCCATTCACACATATGTACCTTAAACTCAGAATCTTAGTGTTCCCTAAATGTCATTGTCCAGAATTTTACCAAGCCTGGTATCTCAACACCACATGTATCAGGCCTAATTCTGTGAAGCTTTGAATATTTGTCACTTTACCTTTGAGAAAAGCAGAAGGTATGTAAATATGAGTCAGGATATTTGGCAGAGAATAAGAAGCACACATGTTTATTCACCCTTTTTTGCCTGGATGAGTGAGTCAAATGGTATCAGATACATTGGCTGTCCATGATTGCTGCATTAGTCCAGAGGAAAATGCAAAAGGAAAAACATGAGAAGGAATGTGACTATGTCAGGGACTGGGGCCCCAGCATGAGTTTTTCCCATTCATGGAAAGGTAGAACCATTTTCTTATGTGAAGAACAATGAAACCCTGCGTATACTACTGAATGATGGTCATAACCTGTGTTTTAGAGGGAGAAATGTTTTGAACAGTAGTTCACTGTGAATAGATGTCACAGTGTAGGAAAGGTAGAGGTTGCCATTCAAATACTGTTTGACTCATACTATCCTTTTTCCTTATAGAGTTCTCATTGCACCTACAATTTATTTTCAAGATTCAAGGAATGATAGTGTCTAGGACAAAATAAAAAACAAAACAAAACATGATTTATGATTGTGTTTTGTTCCCCAAGGATATGGACTTAGCTAAGGATGCAGCTGAATAGTTTAAAGAGTCAGAGACCAAGACCTTAAGAAAATCCAAATATGTGCCAGAATTAACAGAAGGATCCCCATGTAACCAAGAGTATCCACTACATGCACAATTTAACAGAATCCTTGTATTGGCTGGAAACCAAAAGATGAGGCTCTGTTCTTTTTTGGATGCTTGGTTTGGCTTTTTTTTTTTTCCAGGAGTTATTGATATAGGCTTTAAAGAAGTTCTTGGCTGAAAATTAGCATCTGCAGAAACACATTAAGTGCGCACCAACACGCATGTGCATGGACACTTGTTAGTAGTGAAGAAGAAAGAAACCCATATGATGGTTATAGGGAAAACAAAGATGAACTCTCAAATGAATTCATTATAATTTAATAGAAAATCATTCATTATCATTAAAAAAAGTGCTTAATATAAAGACTTTAAATTTTTTTGCTAAATTGGCATTCAAAGAACAACTAAAATAAAGGCAAGTAAATTATCTTAACATATTGAATAGGAAAAATATTGCAGCTTATTCAATATTGAAAAGAACATGCAGATCGGGGATTTAGCTCAGTGGCCTAAATGCCTGCCTGGCAGGCACGAGGTTGTGAGTTCAATCCCCGGTACAGAAAAAAAAAAAAAAAAAAAAAAAGAACTTGCACAAAGCAAGGATAACACATTGATGGAATGAAAATAAGCATTACTCTTTTGGAAGATAATTTTAAAGGGCCCAATAATCAGAATTTCAGAATTCTGGAAGTAAGTAAATAATCAGAAATAACATGATAAATTAATCTAAAAGGATGGTTGCCATTTTATTTATGCAATAAATAAAAGTGGAGCCAGGGATATAGCTCAGTGGCATAGCGCCTGCCTGGCAAGTGTGAGATCGAGTTAAATACCAGGTACCTAAAAAAGAAAAAAATAAATAAAAGTAACCTAGATGTGTAGTAGTAATGACAAAGTAATCTGATGGACAGTCTGCATAATAGTACACCAGGGAACAACTGAAAATTATATTATGAATTAAATATTTTAATAGTGTATTTAATGCCATAAAAAGATATTTAGATATAAGTGGAAAAAGCATATTACAAAGAAATCTAAAGAATGTTACTTTTCTTAACTTTTTTATTTCTAAAAATGTAGAACATACGTAATATTTTCTTTTTCTTTGTCTTGACTTCTCTTTTCTTTTCTTTTCTTACTGGGAAAACCAAGGGCTCCTGATGTGCTATGCATGTGTTCCACAAATGTTTTGTTTTTAGTCAAGAGGATTTTGTGTACTATTTGCCATTTTAAAAGGATTTATTTTAAATGTAGCTGTTACGGCATAGACCTGAAATGTGCCCCCAAAGTCTCATGTGTGCAGACATAGGGCTTGTGGAAGATTTTTGGCCCATGGGACTCCAATTTCATCATAGATTAATCCATTGATGAGCTTATAATGTATTAAGAAGTAATGGAATTTTAGGAGATGGAGCCTAGTTGAAGGGTGTGCAGTATTGAGAGTGTAACTTTAGCAGGCTTTATCTTAGTCCTATCTTCCAAACTCTCTTTCTCCATACTCCCTACTGTGGCAGGATATTCTTGAAATGGGTTATACTTCTGAATGTGAAACACATCCCTGATTGTTAAGTGCTGTTAGGAGATTGTCATTCATACTGGTAAGCCATCCCCCAAATCAACTGAGTCTTGCAAAAGGGGTCCTTGTAAACTCTGGTGAATTTATATTAAACTAATCATAAAATTTTTTCTTTGACCAAGTAAACTTGTATAACATTTTTACTTGATTTTCTTTAATGTACTTAAATTTCATATCCCATTTGCTAAGTAAAGACATCAAAGATGATGCTATCAAAAGGCAATTTAGCCCATGGAGGCTGTCTTGGTAACTTTCCTTTGACTGCTGAGAGAAAATACCTGACTCCTAAAGTTAAGGAAGGAAAGATTTATTTAGCTCACAGGTTGTGGAAGTTTCAGTCCATAATCAGCTGATTCCAAGGCACAGTGGCACATGACAGAGAACAACAGTTCATGGTGTTCAGTACAAGCAACAAGAGCAAAAAGGGAGGAGCATAGAGAGAAGACTCTTTCTGTCCTTTATATTGTATTTAGGCCACACCCACTTGGGTGTAATACTCACTGAATAATCCCAGCATTGGACCATGAGTCATTCGTAAACTCTAGAAGCCCGGTTCCATGATTTTGAGAGAACATCCAGACTCAAACCATAGCATTCTGCCCCTGGCTCCCCAAAGATTCATGCACATCCTTTATGAAAATAACATTTAGTTCATCTCCAAAAATTGCCAAAGTCCTAACAATTTCAGCATTGCTGAAAAGTCCAAGTCCCAAGTCTCCTTGGAGATCCAAGGCAAACTCTTAACTGTAACCTCCTGTACAAATGAAAGCAAAGTTAAACACTTCCAACATGTGATGGTACAAGATAAACATCACCTTTTAAAAAGGTACAAATGGGGATACAAAGGGTTGGGAAGTCCGAAATCCATCATGACAAACATTAAATCCTGGAGTTCCATGCTCAGCATCTGAAGTAGTCTGGTTGTGAGCCCCAAAAAGCTTTGAGTGACTCCGCCCCCATGACTTCTGGTGGTTGTGGCTCCCACAGCTTCTCTTTTGGTCTGGCTTTGCTCCCTCCTTGCAGGTTTTCTTAGACAATCCATGCTCTTGGCTTTTCCAAACTTCTAGGTTCTTCATTACACCTTTGGCTTCACCCTCACGGCTTTACACATTGCCCTGTCAGGGGCACACTGCCTGGCCTCCCAGGCCTTCTGAAATTGGAGTGGAAGCCTTTTTCATCTCAGAACTCTTGCATTCTGTGTGCACCTAACACCAGCACCACATGAATGATGTTTTGGTCTGCTGCTAGCTAGAGCAGTAGCAAGGCTTTTCTCTTTCTTGGCTGTAGCAGTCGAGTGTCTAGATCACTGAGCACTCTGAACCTGATTCTGAGGAACAGATCTTCTATGCCACCACCATTCTAGAACCGGGTGCAGCCACTGCCATTTTGGAACCTCCTCTGATCTCCATCAGCATTCTGGAACGTGGTGCTCTGCAGCTTTCTCCTCAAAGCAAAGTCTATCACTTTTGTAGTTTTGGGACTGCAAAGCATGGAAACCCGCTGCTGCTTGTGATACCCTAAGGCCATCTTTTATATTCTCTTATTCCTTTTCAGCAATGGGAGATCTCCTCAGCTCTATCTTTGCAGTCCAGAGCTTTACTGGAACTTTTTTCCCTAGCCAAACTCACATTTCACATCACCCTGCTGGACTCTTTGCTCTTGATTTGCAGCAGAAATCTGGCTAAAAGCCCCAACAATAGCTATACCACCACTTCAACATTCAATTGCCTTGAAAATTTTTTCTGCCAGATTAATTAGTCTACTGCCCTTAATCTGAGTCTCAGGCAAAGTCTCTGGACATGAGTAAAATGCAGAAAAACTTTCTGCCAAGCCCTAACACACATCATTTGGAGTCCAACAACAAAAGCAGTCCTTCTTCCCAGCAGAAACCTCCTGAGCCTGGTGTTTACTGGTTTTCTGGTCTTCTGAACAGAATCTCTTATACAGAACAACCTAAGGTGTTATAGCTCTATGTATTCAGGCAGCACCTCCGAACCTTTCCGAACTGTTCCCACAAGACATTTTCAGAGGCTCTTGAACCACATGATCAGGTGTAGTCACAGCAATGTCCCCACTCCTCTGGTACCAAATTCTGTCTTGGTTACTTTTCTCTCATTGCTGAGGCAAAATACCCAACACCCAAAGTTAAGGAAGAAAAGGTTTATTTAGCCTCCAGGTTGTGGAGGTTTTAGTCCGTAATCAGCCGACTCCAAGCAAAGTGGCACATGGCAGAGGACAACAGTTCATGGTGGTGGAAAACAGCAAAAGCAACAGAGGCAAAAGGGGAGGAGCAGGGAGAGAAGACTGTGTCCCTTATATTGTATGTAGTCCACACCCATTTGGGTGTAGTATTGAGACCCATAATCCCAGCATTGGATCATGAATCATTCACAGACTCTAGACACCTGCCTCCATGACTGCATGAGGCTTTTAGGGAACATCCAGACTCAAACCATAACAGAGGCTATTCTTGGCACTTAAACAGTGTTTGTAAGCATAAATTAATTGGATCTCTGTTCTGTGTACTTAAAAATCAAATATTTACCATCAGAAAGTACACATTTTCACCATTTGACATTATCTTTGTCTGGAAGTATTCTAGTGACCTCCTAACTTAAAAAAACCAAAATAAAACAAGAAAAATGTAATTCTAATAGGAGGAAAATTGGCTAAGTATTTTCTCAAGCAGATATCAGACAAAACAAATGGTCACTTAAGCCATTCACTGCAGCATGTAGTCATGGACGTTCAGACCTAACATGGGTTGTATTCCACTAATGTGGTTGTATTTCACTTCCTTGGGTGAGTCTAGGATCAGTGGAGACTGAATTTGGGGGATACAAGATACTTGATATTGATGGGTAAGTAAGTGGTAAGTGTACCAACTCAAGAGGAACTGGCTCCCAGAGCCATAACTGTGAGTGGCCTGTGGAATGGTGAGTTTGACCTCATGAAGATGAAAAATTAGTTTTACTTGGATTTTTGTGTGACTCTAAAGTATCATCTGTTATCCCGAGTTTTTTATATATATATATATACACACACACACACACACACATACACACACACACACACACACACACATACATAGTTGGTTTGGTAAAATATTCTGTTGTTGATACACGAGATGTTTAGTCAAATGGATAAATCACCATTAGTGGCTCAAAAAGTCAATGCAACGTTTAAACAATTTTGAATGCTTTCAAATCAAAGATCAGAGATTCACATAGACTCTCTGGAGTATAGTATAGTATACATTATACATTCCTAATGTGCCTGACAAATTCTGAACCCACATTGCTTTTCTATGTGAATCATCACATATTATTTAAATTCACTTAATGAATCCAGCCAAAAATATGCCATTTAAAAGAAGTGTGGATCAAGTAATTTTTATAGTAAATCATTCTCTAAAACATGCATTTTGGGTCTTGAAATTTTGCATCTAAGTTTTATTTTAAAATTTATTCCTGTGCTTGTTTTGGCAGCACATATACTAAAATTTATTTGTGAGTTCTTCTTGAAATTAGTTAAATTTGTGTCTAAGGATGCAATAGAAGCCAAATGTGAAAGGACATATGTGGTTCTCTGTACTGTCAAAGTGACAGTTTGTTTATAGTATTATTTTCAGTGACCCATAGTATATTGGGCCATCAGTAATATCTTGCAATATTTATTTCTTCATGGGTTATAAGCATTTAGTGGTCAGACCGTGAAGTTTTCTTATTACAGTACCAACATTCACACTGTAGGCAGTTACACAATGCGTATTTATAGATGATTCTCTATTCCATCAGAAAGAGTCCTTCCTGAGTGAAGTGGGGATGTCTAAATGAGAGAGTTGACTAGTAAACAAGAGATTGTAAGGTGCCAAAATATATGCTCCAAAACGAAAGTGCTAACATAAATACTGTAGCAAAGTTTTTCTGTGGGAGGAAAGGTCTTTTTTTAGTTTATTTATTAATAATTACTTGGCATATTAATTGATGGCAACTACCTCAACAGAATCTGGAAAATTTCCATCAATAATCAGGTTCTTGTATTTTTAAAGACAAATTTTAATGAGTAGTTGCAAGTTTTTGTTGTTTGGTTTATCTGCAAAATTATAAACTTAGAGAACTGAGGGAATTCTCAAAGTATGTATTAGTGGGAAGATGACTCATACTATTTGCTGTAACTTCCCCCCACCCAGATCAAAACAGAGAACAGAAATAAGAAATCTCAATCAAATCTAAATTGAGAAACATGAATCTAAGGGAAATGATGAGATTATCTCGGGAAAAGATTGTGAGAATGGTACAGAAGCAAAGAAAACACAGCATTGTTGAAATACTAGCTGTTTTCTGGGGCCTTATCCAATAAAGGAAGAACAATTCTGTCTGTCACTGTTTGGGAGTCTTATTCAGAAGGGAATGCTGCATTATTAACTGATGGGCTGCATCATATGAGAGCTTGGATAGAGCTTGAAATACAGAAAAAGAAACATTCTTACCACATAGTAAGGCAGACCATCCTGAAGCTATTATAAGTCAAATTAAAATGTTTATGTTCTGTTTAGTTTGTGCTTAAAGCTGGGATGGGGTAGAGGCAAAGGGAGGCAAGGTTCTTGTGCGTAGGTGTTCCACACTGATAGGACAAAGCAAGAAAAGAAAATTATATGATCAAAAGGAATTTGTACATGGGTAAAGTTTGTGCTCATTATTGCTTGATTGATGCAGTTTAGATCACAGGAATTTAGTTTACAACATTCATTCGTGATTGAGATGAGAAGAGGTATATCTGTGAGTATAATGCTTTCATTATAGCAGGGATTTCATAAGTGGTAACCTGTTAATAGATGAGAAGCAAGGCGATGCATCCACATTGTCCTGGAGCTTTCAAAAGAAACTAGGACTTCAGCTATTGGGGCTCTAATTCAGTTTAATGATCTGCTTTTTCAAAGTAGGATTCTTACAAAACCTGAAAAATATTCTGAAATACATGTTAAATGCACAGGCTAGTCAGTTGAATATTTATGTACCAGTTATATGTAACTTACACTTCTCTTCATGATAGTTTTTGTGTATCATATGTCATGTAGTGGAGTTTGCGTTAAAATCATTTTACCAAACATACTTTCAAAGCTCATTCATAACTAGTTAAAACGTAGCCTCAAGAACAAAGCTATGCTCTTTATAAATGTGCCACACAAACACAAATGTTGTTTTGTGATAATTCAGAGAATTCTGTAAGGTTAAAAAACTTGAGATACCCAGTATTTTAGTGTGTATTAAATGCCTGTTTCAAATTTAATTGTACTAGGGCCAGGGATATAACTCAGTGGCAAAGTACCTGCCTGGCAAGTGTGAGGGCTTGATTCTGATTCCAGGCACAAACAACAACAACAACAACAACAAAGCACCCAATAAAAACCCCCAAAATTAAATTGTACAAGTCTACCTTTTCCACTGAGTTGCTTCTGTGCAAATATCTAGTGCATTTCAGTAAATTTAGTCTGTACCCCTTTGTCTTTGTTTTTCAAAAAGATGCTCCTTAAGGGTTGGTGTTGAAATTATAACATGTAAATGAGTGTTTCTTTGTACAGCAACTCTATTATTAAAGAGAGCAAACATGGTGTGATTTGTTTTTAAACTCCAAGAGTAAAAGTACTAGCTTCATACTGCTTTCCCTTACTAGGTCTTTTTTTTTTTTTTTTTTTTTTTTTTGCGGCACCGGGGATTGAACTCACAGCTTTGCACCTGCCAGGGCAGGCGCTTAAGCCACTGAGCCAAACTCCCAGCCCTGGTTTTTTTTGAGGCAGGGTCGCACTATGTAGCTCAGGTCGGCCTTGCGCCGCGTTGTAGCCCAAGCCGGCCTCGAACTCACAACGCTCCGCCTACCTCAGCCTCCCGAGTGCTGGGATTAAAGGCATGCGCCACCACGCCCAGCTCCCCTTACTAGGTCTTCATTCCATCTTAATTGACAATTTTAAGCAGGTGGTCACGTGGGAACACCAGCGGATGTGAAGGTCAGTTTCTCAGCTGGGTTGTATGGGGCTACCTTACTAGGTAGCCTAGATAATGAGGATAGCCACTGGTTCTGGTCCCGTTTGTTCTCAGCAGTGATCTGTCCTACTCCTTGTGTTGCTTGTGGGTGAGTCAGAGATGTATACGCTGAGCAAAGTGTGACTCCAGCTGTGTCACTGAGCTCAAGGCCATGGAAACTCAACCTTGTCCTTGTCTTCTTCCAGTACACCTCAATTTAGAACAAATGGCCTGGAAATCATCGCCGTCGCCGTCATTGATTCTGCCACCCCCAACCCTGTCCCACCTGGATTTTGAGGTCAAAAAGCAGGCCACTTTTTGTGGTGAGCTCATCCTAACCCTGAGCAAAGTTGAAGGGTTTTGCATTTATAACTTCTGAGAACATAGGACTAACTTGGGAACACAATGAGCTTAGCTAGTGTACTGCCCCAATGTTTCAGATTCAACATTTATTGATTCTCTCTCATGAAACATTCTGGAAAAAAGAGGTAGAATTTGGCTATGGGTGGTGCAAGTAATTTATCTGAGTGATTCTATCTGGCAGCTTTTTTGTTTTCCTCTTCTGCAAAGCAACAGGAATTTAAGCTTACTTGTGAAACCATTTGATCCTTTGTCCTTTTTCTGTTTCTTATTGGAAAATAATAATGAATGTTAAAAGCTACCTTGCAGGCACAAAACAGAGTGTAAGATCTGGAGAGAGACCCTTTTGGGCAAAGGTTGAAGGTGTTTCATACATACAATGAATGAGAGAGAAAAAGAATTTTTGCACATAATATAAGTATGGATGGAGTAGTACTATCAATTGAGAAGGATTACAATATTTTGGAGTCCAGATTACTAGTTTATAGAAACAAGAAATATACTCAGAGTAAAGGAAATGAGTTAAAGCCGGGCGTGGTGGGGCACGCCTTTAATCCCAGCACTTGGGAGGCTGAGGTAGGAGGAGCCTTGTGAGTTTGAGGCCAACTTGGGCTACAACGTGAGTGCAAGGCTGGCCTGAGCTACATAATATGACCCTGCCTCAAAAAACCAGGGCTGGGAGTTTGGCTCAGTGACTTAAGCACCTGTCTGACAAGCGCGAGGTTGTGAGTTCAATCCCAGGTGCCGAGTAAAGGAAAAAAAAAAAAAAAAGGAAGTGAGTTAGGTGAAGTAGTTGCTCCAAAGTTTGTTACTGGGTTCTAATGAAATTTTATCAAAAACAAGAGTACAGTAAGAAGGGAAATTGTCGTGCTTATATTGCCAAGTAGTTTTTCTGTTCTTTTCCTGTGTGAGGACTAGGATATCTCTGTAGGGCACTGAGTTTAGCTTCCTCTTTGTATGTCTAACTGAATACCTGTAGCCTTTCTTACCTCAGCCTTTTCACTTTGGGCCACCTTCATTTACCTACTTTCATGTGTAGGAAGTATCCACTGTAATGGCTTTGACTGCGTTTGAGGGATGATGTTTAAGATATAGAAAATTTGGTCCATGATGAAAGATGCATCCAAACAATTTAAAGAACTCAATGACTAAACAAAGCTTGTAAGTGTCTTTTAAAAAAAAAAATCGTATATCACAAAAGTTTCTGAATTCCTTTGTAACATTTTTATAAAGCTAAATTCATTTATGTCATTGCTGTCTGATTTTTTTGACTTTTAATTTATAATTATATATATATATATGTATCGATATCATGAGTCTCTTTTATTGTTTTAATATGTAGCCTAGCATAATTACAGCTATTACCTGAATAATTCCTGTTCACTGCCATCACCTGATCTTAAGCAGTATGGAAAGTGTTCTGAAAACCCTGCAACACACCCTTCTTTGTCTCCTGGGCCTATCCCAGAAATATATTTCAGGTCAAGTTGGGCCCAGGCATTTGTTTACAGGTGACAGCACGTGGGAAGCTCCATTGGATTGTCTGTAGATCTGATCAGGAGAAAAAACCGTGTCCCCTTGATATAGGAAAAATGATCCCAGACCTCCAAATAATATGGGGGTATGAAACTCCCAACCTACTATACGTCTGGCGTGAGTTCGTGTTCTCTAAAAATCAAAGAATGAATTTTAGGAACAATAGAGGGTAAGAGCAGAATATATTTATTGAGGGAAAGAAAGCTTCTGTCTGAGCGACAGAAGGGGGCCCGAGCGGGTTGCCAAAGACTGTGATTTTTAGGGACTTTTATAGAGTAAAACCATGAGGTTAGACGGGTCCAAGGCGGGAAAATGGGAACCTGCAAGGTGGGCATAAGGTGGGACATAACTGCAGTTAACCAATAAGATTAATTGATCAGGTAAAATAGATTAAATCAAGGACAAATGAGGAAAGGAGTCATGTAGTAAGTGGGGATGCTTAGCAGCAGTGACTCTTCCTGTAGGGGGCTGGGATGCTGACTCCTGACTTCCTTAGGGTGATAGAGAACTATTTAGAATATCAATCCTTAGGATATGGGTGTATTTGTTCTGTCTTTTGTCTTGATATCTGGCCCACAGCAGGAGGTGCCTGTCTCCTCAGAGGTTACAAAGTATCTGAACTTTTGTACTGGCTCCTTCAAGGACCTAGCCCTGTCTGACTGCCTATAATATTTCTGTCTAACTCAGTTTCCTGTAACACCCTGACCTCAGGGCTCTGATTGCAATCAGATAAAATTGCTGTTTCCAGATTTTTCGGGTAGGGTATGGTAAAGTTTTAATGTTTAAAAACATATTTACGTGTTGTTGATGGCTATTACACTGTTTCTGCAGTTATCACCATTTGACCTTTTATTATCTATTTCCTTGCTATTTTTTCCCACCTGAACCCACCCCACTTTCCCTCATATGTTTTATCAGGACAAGAATTCTGTTTGGTATTTAATCTGCAATGGTTAGGATGAGGTGAGGTAGGGATTAAAAAGGAAATACTTACCTAATGAGTGAATGCCCTCGGCTACCTGTTCCACAGACAACTCAATAGTCCCATTCTTGGAACCTCACAGCATTCTTTTTAATACTTTTTCAAGGGTAGTGTGCTCAGCGTTCTAACTGAAGCTCTTACTCTTATCAGTAATCCCCTTTCAAATTTATCTTTGCTTCTTTCCTAATGTACTATTCAAACTCTCATTTCTGTGCTTTTGCTTCTTAAGTAACCTGAAAATGGCCTTTTCTATACATCTTCATTCTTTAAAATAAGTGGATCTGGTTCAGATCCCTCTGTTACTAGGCAGTTTCTGTGGACAGATTAGCTCACACCACCCTGGCTTTTGTCTGAACTCACATTTTATTAAGAGCATTGTGTGTGTTATTTCTATACAGGAAGCCAAATTCTAAGTTTTTGAATGACAGAGATAATTTTATTAGTTAATTCATTCATTCTTTTGTTATACATTCTTGAGCAGTGGCACTATTAGGCTTTTTAAAAATAATCTTGACAGTAATATATAGAATGTGCAGACTGGAAATTAAGATCATCGGAAGCTTTCTTGAGGTCTCTTTGTTTTCCCATGTAACTTCCCATCAGCCTCCTTCCATGCACTCGGCTTCATTCTGCTTTTTCTTTCTGGATGTGTTTGTCTCTGTCGGCTCTGCAGTAGGAGGTCAGTTATTTGATGTCAGTGTCTTGTTCAGTTCAGTTCAGCACAGATTTGGTGAGCGTTCACTCTGTTACAAGTCTAAAATAAAGACTGAAGATTCAAATGTAATCAAGATACATTCTCTGAAACGTGGAGTTTAGAGGGCGTGTACATTACATGGAACCGTATTTGAGAGTACTGTGGATGTGCATGGAATATCTGAAGGAGGCAGAAACAGTCTCTTTAAAAATGGTTCAATTACAATAACATTCACAATATATTTTAAGACAGACACTTTACTCTGTTTTTCTACAAATCTCTGCTTAGATCTTTTACCCTAGAATTTTGAGCATTTACCTATAGTTAAAGAATGTTTTGACCAGTTACGCATCAATAAAAATGATTTTAATATAATAATTTTTGAAATTAAAGCAGAACAGATGTTTCATAAATTTGATATTAAAAGTTTTAATTGAAAGCTATGATAGTTGAGTTTCACCAAAGCTTGCATTTTTATACTCCACCAGAGTGTGATCAGTGTGTCTAAAAATTAATCATGAGTCTGATCAATCATAAACCCCATGTTATGATGAGTCCCAAGCCATATTTGAGCTACCATGTGATGTGCACCCTTAGTCTAATGTAACTGTGAGTGGATCAATGATTCAATAGCAAGATAAAGCTTAATAGAGCCTGGATTCACTGATGCATCCAGATAATTCAAGCTATTCTAAAAGGGAATAGTCAGTCTCTACCTCTTTCTGTCTCTCTCTCTTTCTGTCTCCTATATACAGACAGGCATACATACAATTATGTAACTGTAAAAATCTATTCCAATAAAGTATAGATTATATCCTGTTTCCTGAGACTAATCATTAGAAGAATTATAAACATTCTTAGATTTTAGTTAAACTTGTGCAATTTTACTATAATGTTATTGCCCTGACAAATCTTGTGTCCCTTTCAGGGCACAACAAAACCAACTGGTACATGTTTCAAAGCTGCTGTTAATGGCTGCATCAGATTGGAAGTTGTGCTGCAGATGTACAAGGAAGCACAAGTGAAATAGTACTGCGGCAGAATACAAATGCCCTTTATTAGTGCCTTTCTGGCAGTGATGGCTTCTTGCTCCCTAAGCATACAGTACAATTCCCAGACATGATTTGTTCAGCACTGGATCTGGATTTTTGATTTCTGAATTCTGTGCATGGTGGAGATCTAATTTTTCTTTATTTTGTTGGGCTGTCAGTTTTTGACACTGGATAGTCATGTTAATTTCCCATTTCTTCCCCCAAACACATGCCCAGATTTTTCAGTTTTGTGGAAATAATTTTTGAAGGCTTTACGAAACTGTAAATTTTCTTTATCATTATAATGAAGCTTGACAAATGGTCCTAAAGGATCAGGTAGAATTTCCTTGTAGCTGAGTGAGTCGGTTGTAATCAGGCTGTTTCCAGGCAACGGGTCCCCTGGTTACTGGTTTCTTAATGTCTCTAAACCTGGAGTCTCATTCTGCAAAGGGGTGAGAAACCTTGGGAAAACAGATACAAGAGAAAGTGATTTGTCACTCTATTTCTTTGAAACAAGCCACTGTGTGAATTATTTTCAAATGTGAAGTTTTTCCTACATTTGCATTTACCAAAATGTGTAATATTTCTATGATTAAGATAACCAGAGAAATGAGACCTTGCCTCAGGGGAATGATGTTAGTGCATTAGAGGGACAGCAGGATTCTTTGCTGGAAATGAGAGTGTCTGTGATTGAATTGGCTATCCCATCTGTGATCCTACAGGCTTGCTTTGGTCTGTTGTTTACCAGTCCTGTAGATGGAATAGATATGCTTGATTCTGTATAAACCATAAATCCTGAGCAGTGGTGAGGAAAAGGATAGTCTCTAAAGCAGAACCCAGAAACCAGACATTTTCTTCTAAGCATTTCCAAACTTGTAAATTACTGTGAAAGAACGATTTACATTGTTATATATTTTCTTTTAGGGAAACATGAGACATAAACACCTGCCAACCTGCTTTTTCCCCCAGGCAGCTGCATGGCTGAAAGCATGTCCTGAAAATTCCCACCCTCCCAAATTAGATTTTCCTGTCAAGTTATTTGCATGTATGTTGTTTGTGATGGCTGTCATTATTTGCTGGTATTCCTTGATACAAATACATTTTGGAACATTGATGAAGGAATGCATGTAGGGTGCGATGCTGAGGGGGTTGTGAACTATATTAATATGGAAAGAACCTCACTAGACTTGTGAACTTCCCAGTTGATGATTTTCAGTGACCCAACTGCAAGTAGGCATTGTTTTCACATAAAATCTTTGAGGGTGCTGCTCATCACTGAAGCCTAGAGACTCAGACCTAGAAGGAACACGGACACTACCTCGTCTAATCATTTGGTCTTGTTGAAAAGGGAACAGAAACCCAAAAAAGACTAGCTACTACTCTGAAATCAAATTCCTTATAACTAGTTTTGATTATCTCTCTTTATGTGTAAGTCCAATTCCGTTTTCATTAGATTAGTATACACACTTCCACTTGGTTAGCGAACATACTGCAGAGAATCCCATAGAATTCTCAAGATTTCTTCCTTTGTATTGACTATGGAAAAAGAGCCAGAGTCAGATTTTTGAGATAATGTATGAGGTGTGCATTTGTAAAAATGTAGCAGCCTCAAACCTGGGTAGAAATTCAGGGTAGAAATCTTGTTTAGAATTAGATATTCAGATAGTGTTTTTGCAATTTGTCTTTATAACAAGAAATGGAGAGTATGATAAATTATTGGCTAGGATTACAACATCTTTATAAAGTTTAGTACTCACTATGGTAAATCTAAATTATTTTCATGTTTTAGTGTGCAGCTATATATCTGGATGCATTTATAATAAAACATTAATTGCATGTTTATCTCCTTAATTAATTTTTGCTAATTTACGTGATTTGTAAAATAAAAAATAATTTTAAGTGTGTGTCCTTATGTTTATTACCATTATAGCCCAGGGTTAAAATTTATTAGTAATTTCAGATACATTGTAGACAAACTCAACATATGTAAATATGGATGTATTATTCAGGGAATTATTTACTTTACATAATGCATGTTTAGCAAGTATATGTACCACAGCAATTTATCATGCATTCATAGATTTCGTGGTCTAATAGATTGTGACCTTCTCAAGGGCAGAATTGTTTTCTGTTCATGTTCTTTAACATAGTGCCAAGAATGTAGTAGTCACTAAATTGATGTTTATTAATTATGTGATGCAAATTTTTTTCACCAAATAAATACTCAGAGGGATAGATTGATGGTAAACAATTGTGGAAAAATGTGTACAATGTTACAATACTGGACCCTGTAGATTTTAAAATTCATAATTCATTCTGCAGTCAAGTTAATATCTTGACAAAAGAATGATGTAAACATGATTAGTTCTGATTCAAGATGGTAGGTAACACTAAAGATTTTGTAAACCCAGTTAAACAAGTATATAAACACAGAGAACTGCACAGTGTAAGGTGTTTTTAACTATGAAATTAAAGACATATTCTCCCATAATGTCTGCATTTTCCCCAAGGACAAAGCAGCTGAGCGCCCTCTCAAATTTGACTTGGTAGTGCTTACTGACTTTATCTAACTTGCCCACATGCTCCACTTAGTCAAGACCAGGGATTCGTATTCTCCTTATTTTAAAATATTTCATTAGTTCTAGTTCTACTTCAATGTTTTAAATTACTTTTTCATGTTCAAAATGGCTTGCAATGGACGTAGGTGTTGATTTATTCTTTTAAACAAATACCTAGGTATTTATTGTCAGGCCTAGGTCTAGTATTCATTCAGGGGTACATTGCTAAGTGTTTGGTGGTGCTGGACTTTCTTGCTCAGTCAGTTTCACTGCCTTTACAACCTGCATATCTGAACTGGAGAAGCAATAGAATGCTGACAGTGGACCCTTTCTCGTGGCCAGTCTTTGTGGAGTTTATATGCCTGTGGAAGTTTATCCACAAAAGACCATCCTTAAAGCATACAAAGTTGAGGCTGAACAACAACAAACTATATGGTGTCATCTCAGGAGCGTTCTTTTGAGATTAGTCCTAATGTATTTCATTGTTAACACTGAAAGCATTGTGGAGCATTGTTGAATTTTAAATCCTTGGCCTCTCAAGAACTTGTCACTCTTTTGCCAAACACTTACAGATTTGTCCATCTACTCTGCCTTTATTTTAGTCACATATTCTGCAGATCTCCTTGAAGCTCATTAAAAACAGATTATTGACATTTCCCTGAGATAGTATTTTGACATGCAGTAAGGAATATACATTTTTTTTGCAAGTAACTGAGGCAGTTCTGATACAGGTAGTTCTTAGATCATCATTCCTGTTCCCAGCTCCCATCTCATACCATCCGAGTAAGTGACACCTCAGCCTATAAATCATAAGAAAGTTGCTGAGCCAAGCATGTCAAAATCATTCCTGTTCCTTCTGATGATACAAACCTTCCTTCCCTCTTCTCCTTGATTTCTGTGATTCTTGGGAGAAATATGAAAGCTGTATGTTCTTTACAGGGCATTTCACTTGTGGGAATTCTCTTTTGCAATGATATGGCTGTGATTCGGAATGGCTAAGAGCTTTGTTTTGGCCTGTGCACTGAATTACCTAATTATCGGCCCAGATTCAAATGGCCAGGTCATTCCAAATTCATCTCTTCTTCTAGGGATAAAGACCAAGCAGTACCTGAGATGTTAACTTTATTTCATATAGTTTCACATAGCAAGGAATTTATTTAACATATTGGTGTTGTGCATCAGCTCACCTGCCAGTATCTTTCTATTCCTGTGCTGCTGTAACTCCTACTTTCTTGAGCTTCTGGAATCTTTTTAAAAATGCTGGATCACCAGTTTTATTATATATGTCTTATCTGCTCTTCTACCCCTTGAACACTTACCTGCTGCCCTGTTTTGATATTTGGATTTTTATATACAAGACGCATGACTGGAATAGTATGCAGTGCCTTGTGATTCCGAAACTGTGTATCTTCAAATTGGCTCTGTCGGTGTGTGTAGAGACTTGGACTGTAAACACCACGTGTGCCTGATAAGACATTCTCCGCCAATCCATCTCCCTCAAACTTGCACATACCTTGCCAGGCCTCACTGGATATGAATGCATTTTCTGACTGGCATTCTTCTCTTCCACACCCATTTTACCAAGGCATGGAATAAGTTATGATAAGAAAACAGAGCAGTGATAGAGATGGGGAAGACTGGGCTGAGACAGCGTGCATCCTGTGCAGAGACGATATGCATTTGTTTTCCTTATGAGAGGAACGGAGGAGTTCCACTCTCCTCTCCCTTGTCTCCTTCTGCCTCCCTTGCTTCCTGCTTTTTCCCCCTCTATCTCTTTATGCTACATTCTGGAAGTTTAGATAGTTTCATTTTTGAAGTAGGCAGTTTGAGGTGTGGATACAGGAGATCTTGGTGAAGTCTACTTGAATAGAAAAAAAAAAGTTATTTTTTTCCCTCAGTTTCTCTATTGTGCTTCAAATGTCCTGTAAGATAGTGAAATTGCTTTTGTAGAAATAACCTATCTTCTCATTAGAGAAGTTTTCATAGGAGCTGCTCTGATACCTGCTTTTTGTCCTTACAGATCTCAAACTGAGACAATTTGAAGCAGAAGAATGTTAGATGTTCCCTTTGTTTTAAAAAGAACAATTTACAAAGTGTTGAACTTTGTAGGAATTATTCTACAAGTTTCATAGGTACATAATTCACATTTTTATCAGTAACAACTACAGGTGTATTGTTCTTGGGAGAGGAGGGATTTATTTTGACTGTTTACCCAAAAAATGAAAAATAGGATATATCCAGCTCTCGAACATTTTGGCTATTTAATGACCCTCAGATCAGTGTGAATATAATTTGTTATCCATATTCTTGATATTCATTTTCTCCTTTCATAAGTTTTCCTGGAGCTCCTTTAGAAACCCAGTGTCATAGTGTCTCTGTCTATGTGCTCTGTAGGTGAGATGTCTGGGTTTTTGGCCAACCACAAACAGTATGCCTTTGGGAATGTTCAACAACTGTTTTTCTGTGCAGTAAAATATTTAGAATAATGAGCATATCTCCATGCGGTGAATTTTACAATCAAGTAAAAATGCAAGAAAAAAAAAACTTAGCAGAGTAGTATCTGGTACAAGTAAATATCCAATATAGGTTAATCATGTTCACTTCTCTTTAGCTAGAACTGAGATAGTTACTAAGGGATTTCTGGCCTCCAAAAAGAATAGATATTTTTAAAATACAACACTTGAGATCAAGTTTTATTGGTGTTTTGAATATCATTTGTTGTGTGTGGAATTTTGTAGGAACACCTTTGCTTTCTGCCTTGTACCCTCAAATTCTGCAAGGCTAAGGTCTTCCATTGGTGGTGTCTCTGGAGTCACAGTGACTGCATGTCAGGGAGTGTCAAGGAACATACATACAAGGAAGACGGGGGTGGGGGAGTTGAGGTTCCAATGGCAATGTGGGAACTTTCGTTTGTGACTCTCTTCCTGGTCAGTAGGATCCCTAGAACAAAGAGATACAGACTGAGAAGACAGAGGAGGACTGATGTTTCCTCTTCCCCAAAGGCAGAGCTGAGGACTGTGTCCCAGCCTGAGCCTTCTGTTTAGTTCTAACACTTGCCTAGCAAGTGTCACATGGCATCTCAGTGGGAGAGTTATTGGAGGGAAAAGTAGGGCACTCAAGTTCCAAGCCAAATAAGTTAGTTGAAAATTTGTCATCATTCAATAAAAGGAGATATTACTTTTTTTCTTCTTCTTCTTTTGGACCAGGAATCATACTCACAACCTTGCACTTGGCAGGAAGGCGCTGTGCTGCTGAACTATATCCCTGGTTGAGATGTTCCTTTTTAATGGTAAAGTTATTCAGAGGAAGAAATTGCCGGGAAGGCAGACCAGTAACTGTTGTAGGAAATCTCACAATTGTCTTCATAGGATGAAGTATTCCCTTCCACAGTAGAGTTGGAGAGGAAAGTGAATAACCCAGATATGTAATGGAAGGAAAGAAATCTTTTCATGTTGAATCAACCTCTGTTTCTCCCTCTACATGAGGGCCAGGAAGCTGGGTTGGAAATTTGATTCCTAGATATAAAACATTTTCATGAGTAATGTTAGTGCATCAAGTATTTGTTAAGTGGCTGCAGTAATAATAATTTAAAGAAGAAGGAAGGTGAACCTTTAATTAAGTTCTTACCAGTGTGCAAGGCATTGTGTATTTTACATGCGGTATCTCCGTCATCATGAAAACCGATGAGACAATCATCGTTACTTTACAGCTGGAAAAATTAACACCTGGATAAAGTAAATAATAGGTAATTAATACTGAAATAGCAGGTAGACCTGCTTCCAGCTCAAGTTGAACATTCATAGGCCAGAGAGTGTTGTGGGCAGACTGGAAATGAAGTAACCAGCTGGGACTAATTAATAGTAACACCATATAGCCTTCAATTATTACAGGTAGTCTGTTCTCCCAGACAGCACTAGATAGGGGATTGTATTATTCAACTTGATGTAAAATTGAGGAAGCTGGCCCTAAAGTAGTTGGAATTCTCCACATTCACAAAACTGCCAAATGTAAATTTCATAATTTTTCTATTTTGGAGCCCTGCCTCACTTTACATTTTCATATGATATTCGAAATGTATCATGTATTCATTCTTGGGTGTTAAACACAATGCTAGATTCTGTGAGTATTAAAAAAATGAAAATTTTGAAATTAAATCACCTTCCTTGACTAACAGCCTGGTGGTGCAGAGTGGAGATGGCAGAGATGAGACAGCGATGAAGTTAGTCAAGTATCTGGTGGGTTGTGCAGAACCATGGAATTTATAGAGGGAAGTGAAAGAGACTCCTGATGACTTCAGACCTGAAGGAAGGCCTGCGGAGGGAGGTAACACATGATGGGGATCTCAGCGAACAAAAGGCAGATAGACTAGTTAGCCAGACAGGGAAACACAGAAATCAGTCGGGAGAAGCAGTGAGAAGTCCTTGTGGGACAAAGCCAGTGGAGACATTAAACGAGGAATCTGCTGAAGGAGGGAGAGGACGTGGGAGTAAAAATGATCAGGATTAAATATTTTAGGGCCAGGGATTTAGCTCAGTGGCACAGCGCCTGCCTGGCAAGTGTGAGATCCTGAGTTTGACTCCCAGTACCACCAAAATAAATGAATCAATTAATTAATTAATTAATTTTAAAAACAGGATTAATTATGTACTAATTCCCCAAGATGAATGGAATTACTAGGCATTGCAAACATACACTAACTAGATAGGCAGATGATAGAGAAATAAGTGAACATATGTATGTGTGTTCTTGAGAAGCTGGTGCCAGTACAGAATGATGGATAACGTGGCAGGGCTGGCTGACTGGGAGACAGCCTCACAGAGGAGCAGAGACGAGGAGAAAGAAGGGCTAACAAGGTGGAAAATGCCAGCATGGGAATAGGAGCTTTCTTTCCTTTGTTGAGAAGTTTGGGTTTAATTTTCGAAGGATAGAGAGGCTCTGTAGGGCTTAACAGCACCAGCCTTGCATGCTAAAGGTCATTCAGCAAGGAAGATAGGAAATCAATTGGTCAGTTGGAGCCATGGTTAAGAGAAGAGGACTGAAAGTGAGAGAATCAATTGGGAGGCGTTGAGTGAGAGATAAGAAGCTCCAGAGCTGAGGCAGGGACAGTGTGACTGGGCAGGGTGATGGCCATGGGCAGTCGGTTTGCAGGCCTGATTGGGAAGGGAGCCCTGGGGGGACCCCCGGGACGATCCTGCCAGCTCACCCTGCCTGTCGCGTCTGACTTAGGTGTTTGAGTGCCCCGTCAGCCACCCGCATTCCCAACTTACATGACTGAAAAATCACTCTAAATGAGTTACATGGTTTTAATTTTTTTAATGAAAGTGCTGGGAACATAGGAAGGCCTTGAGATTCTTTAAAATTTTTTTTAGTGCTTGCATGTAGAGGGAAGAGTCAGTGTGGTTGGAGTGGTGTGGCTTTCCAAGAAAGGCAAAAGATACGACTTTGAGGGGAAGAGGAGCCACACAGAGGCTCTGTAATGTTCATTAGGGAAGACACCTCCTCTTTGGAGAAGTTGTCGTAAAGGCTGTGAGACTCAGTCTGGATCTGGGGGAGAGGTAAGATTTGGCTGGTAAGGAAAAGGAACTAAGAGATAAGCCTGAACACAGTCCTGTAGCTGGGGGCAAGTGCTGTGTGACTACACTCATCCCCGGTGCCATAAAATGCAGCGTCCCTTCTCAGAATCAACAGAGGCCAGCTTCTCTGAACTCTCTCACACTGATGAAAAACATGTGGAAACTTGCCCAGTAATTCAGAGAAGGGACAGATCCATTTTCCAAGCTCACTCGAATATTGAACACCAACTTTAAGCCTTTGAAGAATAATAACTCATAACAATTGACATGTTTGAGTAGTACAGGATCAGGCTGTGTGCAGTGAGATTTTAAAAATGACCTATGTGCCGTCACCACTAAATAGAGTTTCTTGAAGCGTAAACTGAGTCTATGATCTCCTCTTGCCAGAGCCATAATTCTCCTGGGGGCAGCTTCCTGAGGCTTGAAAAGTGGACAACACCTGTCCTTCCAAATCTCTGGTGGTACTACATATAGCATAGGGTTGATCTTCACCCCAGGGGTCTCTTCTTAGTTGATTTATTAAATAAAACACACAGCTTAGTTAGATCAATAATGCTAAGCACTCTTTAAGAAAGGCTCCAGATTAATTACCAGAACTTTTGGTCTTATTGGTTCTCACCACCCCTATCCAGAGGATGGAACAGCGTGAGCACATTTACTGTACTCTTTAACCAAACAAAAATAGCCCTTAAAGGTTTATTCCGAAACTTACTGATGTTTCCTTCAACTTTTTGCTTTTCTAACTTAATGCCTTGTACCTTCAGAATGTTTCATGTGGAGTGTTCCTTCTATGCATTGTTTCAGTGGTTTTTTGAAACACTTATCTGAGAGATCCAAAAGGTAAAATGCAGAATAATTAATTGGCTTTCTTCATATCATGTGTCAAAATATAGCAGAATTGGTGCGTGATTCTTGGTTGGCACCCTTTCTTTTATGCTAGTGTTATTGATACGTGTAAGTTACCTCCAGACCCAAGCTAAAATGACAGTGTTCAGCATGCAGAACATCGTCTTGAGCTTTGAAAGTCCCTCAGCTTTCTTCCTCCTCAGTGCCGTTCCCAACTTTTCAGTATGACTTTGCACCCACTGCCCTGTGGAGTTTGCAAGGTCTACTCTAAAACAAACAAACTTTTTCTGAGTGTCATTCTTTTTTACCTTAAAATATACAGAAACAAAATGTAATTTACCTTCAGTATTTCTTTATTAAAGGTGAGGGGCTTATTATGAAAGATACTGAAAACTGGTTTCAGGTTTAGAAGTCATTTACGTGCATCATTGCCCTCCTAATTTTGCCAAAATCAATGATTGCTTTTTATTCTTATTTTGAAGATACCTCATGTTAATAAACAACTCTAATAAACTTGTGAGCAGGTTTCTGATACATTCCCTGGGTCACAGCCATATGTGAAATAAACACTTAAAGTCACCAGTCAGCCTACTTGATTTGCTCCAAATTGATTTGGAAAGAATCCTCATGTTGGAACAGAACACATTCATTTTACTTGATGGTCTTGAAAGCAGAAACTTTGTGATTAGCTTGGTGATAACAGATGAGTCTCTCTCAATGGTGGTTTATATTACTTTTCACTTCTTGAAGTTGATCTGCAGGACTTTTCTGGACAAGAGGAAAAAAAGACCATATTACTCTGGAATAAGAAATGAAACAAAAACATCACCAAACCAATTAATTTATGGGTCAAAGAAAAGAAAGACAAGGATAATAGATATTTTAGGAATAGCTCATAAGAAGGAAGATACAATCAGATTTTGTTTCTTGCTCTTTAATGAATAAAATTGCTTTGCACTAAATGATGCAGAAGGTTTTGCCTTTCATTAGCATCTAGGTTTGGTCTTTTACCTAATTAATCTCGATTGTGAGAAAGCCACTAAGCTAAAGTCAGCATTCTGTGCTCCATAATTGCAATTTCCCCCCCATGAAATTGCCTGAAACAAGGGAAAGACAGCCCAACATAATGATTCTAGAAAGGTGACATTTTCATTAATGCATTGGATCTGGTCTCTGAGTTTGTTAAACTTGCTCTCTGCCTCTTGCTTCCGTTTTAGAGAAACTTGGCATTTTTGGATGGAGAAAGATGTCACTAATTTCTTCTACCTGCAGAGTCCACATGTGTCTGTATTGAATCAGTGAAGGAGAGCTGTCTCTTCTCTTCAGAACGTACTTAGGGTCCTTCATGTAAGAGAAGGAAAATAATGCTATTGTGTTTCTTACCTGTATTCCTTGTGAATGAGCCAGGAACCAGGAGGTCTTATGAGGTAATGTTGGACAGAAGTTCTAGTTCTTTTGGAAATAATGAACTCCTCATATGTTGGAGAATAATTAGCCTTGTTGCCCTCAGCCTTCCTAGGCATGCTTGCTTGACGACTGTCACTGCTTGGGCACCATTCTACTAACAAGATTGGTAGGTTTGCCTGGATTCATGTGTTACTGTACTGAACAATGTATTTAATTAAAGTACTTGATTGCAAACATTTTTAAAAGGATGAAATAGTATGAGTGATACAGAAGTGATTTATTCTGTGTTCCTTTACTGTTATTTGCTTCTCCAGCATTTCTTTGATTACGTAATTTTTATCCATTTGCTCTCCTTTTCCTCCAAGACTCTTTCTTGTGCTCTTAATTTTATTTTTCTCCATTTGTAGCCCTCACCCTTTATATCCAATTCCATCTATAAGTCATATTCTTTTTTTTTTTTCAAGACAAGCTGCAATTTATTGGTGTAGCATAGTCCGAGGGGTCTTGTGTCAAATGTGACTAGATTCAGGCATTCTAATGGCACTCCCAGGAAGCTGGCTCTGTTCATCTCTTGGCCATTCTCTCCTCCATATAGGCATAACCTTTATTAACTGATTCTATGATCATTTCTGCTTAACTTGTGTACTTGTACCTGGACTAGTAATCACATAATTTGTGTGGAATCGTATGTTGTTCATGAAATGTATCTCTGCATCATTGTTTGTCCCCATGTAGCATTTAATATAGAAACTGCCTTTCAAAAGGAAAAGGATTGACATCAGAGTGTTATGAAGAAAATTACACTATTTAAAACATTAGTATGCCTAACTTATTTTCTTTAAAATAGCCTTTAGCTACATCAAATAACCACTTTTCAAAGACTACAGTTAAGATGATAGTTTCAGTTGGAATTCATAGAGACACAGTATGTGTGGATCATATTTACAACATATATTGATTTGATTATAAATGTGCAAAAGGCACTTTCAGAGGGAGTAAAAAGCATCTGTACTTCCAACAGTGCTAAATCTTGATTTTTGTGCCCTAATCATTTTATGTGTTTATGGTAAACAAAAAATATTTGAGATCATGTTAATCTTAATACATCAGTTTTTTTTCCAACTACTGGAGATTGAACCTAGGAGCTCTCTGTCAGTGGGCTACATCTCCAGCCGTTTTTTTTTGTTTTGTTTTGTTTTGTTTTGTTTTTGAGATACAGTGTCTATAAATTGTCCAGGTTGGCCTTTGACTTGCCTCAACTTGCCAAGTAGCTGGGGTTATAGGCAGACTCCACTGTACCCAGCTTATATAACAATATATTTTTTATTCCTCTAACATTTTAAAAGTCAACTACCTATGCTTTATGTAAATACCTTAGTATGCTTAGTATTTTTCTATTTTTAGGTATTTGGGTTGTTTTCAGAGCTTTGGCCTTCTGCACAATTCTGCAAGGAACACCTATATGCAGAAATTTCTATGTTTCTCTAGGAGCAATTTCCTGATGTGAAATACGAGGACAAAGATATGGAAAATTTCAAGCTCTTGATAAGTATCTTTTAATAGAATATTGGAAGTGTCCATATTTCTTTTATTTAGTGAAATTTTACTGATTTTCTTGTTATTCTGTTTAAAGTCTTTCTCAGCAAGTGCTCTGTCATCCTTCACTGAACATGATTTCTGTGTTGGTATTCGGAGTCTGATTTCCTTGACTCTGTGCTGCCTGTGACCCCTATACTTGTGAGATGGAAAGTTCTATGCTTATGAAGCCACACTTGGAGAGTAGCATTCAAGTGGCTTAGCCTACTTCTGTTCTGTGATTGCTAAGGAGGTAGGCAGTGTTAGAGAAAGATTCTCGAGGGAAGGAAAGAGATTGTAGCATTAAGTGCAGAGAAGGGCCTGAGGGTTCTGTATGGATAAGCAACTTACAAAAGTTGGGTTCACAAAGCAGGGCTGAGTGTTGTCATTCTGTTGTACAAAGGAGGAATCCAAGACTCTGAAAGATAAAATGGCTTATTGGGATAAAGATGTGAGGTTCAGGTTTCTGGTCAAATGTTCTGGATCATAATATATAAAATAATGGGATATCCTGAAGTTTATGGCCATACTTGTGACAATTGTCAGGAAAACTGACTGGGAGCAGAGTAGACAGATTGATCAATGAGAGGATGAGCATAAGTGGGTGAAAAAATAAAGAAGTTTTCCATTGATTTGAGTGCAGTCTGGCTCCAGAAAGGAAGTGGTTAATTGGTATCAATGGAACATACTCATGAACATTGACTGGTGCAAGACAGAAAAGTACCTCAGACAGTCCTTACATGGCAACTTGAACCCCCACAATCAAGATGGAAACTGCCAATTTTCAGAATTTTCATTTTTTTGTGAAATGAGAGCAATGTTTTAAAAATGTCTTGTTTTCAATAAATATCTGACTTTTCAGTAGAAAATAAATTCCAGTTTCTATATAAAAACAACTTGACATTTTTCAGTAATACTTTTTAATGAGCATTGCTCTGAGCTATAATAAAATGAAATTTGCTTAAAAGTAGAACAGGCTGGTAATGCTTGGCAGAACAAAGAGGCATATGGTAAAACAGTTGTGATTTACCGGCCAAGACTTTCGATTTTTGGAAAGCTAGAGGCTTTCGGCACAGTGGATGGTATCTTGGTATTCAGCTCTGAAAAGGAACCACAGCAGAACAATATGCTTAGATTACTCTTGCTTGATATATCTATAAAAAAATTCCATTTGAATTTATACTTATAAACACAGGCTGCGTTCATATTGCAATGTGAAGTAAATAATTGAGGAAATTTTCTTGATAATTCACATTACATATTATTTTATATTACCTACAAAAACTGTGGCATTTTAGAAGACAAGGAATTGTTTAAAAAGTAGTTGATTTCATATCTCAGTTTTGCATTAGTTAGGTATGAACTGTTGAATTTGGGCTGATACACTTAAGATTCAAAAAGCAAGTTTGGTATAAACATATTTCATAAATAGTAAGAGGATGTGTGTATACTACATGGATGATAACTTAGGAGCATAGTATACTTTTAAAATCATTTAGAAAGTAAGTCAATACCTAATCACATTATTGACCCCTCAGACATGTTTATCAAACCACTTAATGGTATTTCTTTTGCATTTTAAAAGGAACAGATTGCTTTCATCTTTTTTAATTTAAGAAAGTGCAAGTGAATACTGACTAAATCACCCATTTTCTTTTTATGGAATATTAATTTAATATTTTTATCAGAGCCATATATTTTCCTATAATATTATTTTATTCTCTTAAACTGGTACATCCATACCTTTAGGAATCCCCCACCTTGTCATCCTGAATTTATTGAAATGTAGAAAATGGTAAAAGAACTAGCTGCTAAATGGCTTCCTTTTGGTAACACTAATTTATGTTTGTGGCTTGTCGGTTACACTTTGCACACAGCTAGAAATTTGCAGCTGTAAAAATGCTCCCACTTGGGGCTTACCTTGTCAGGCTGCATGGAATGTGATACAATCATTTATACTTTTTATTCCCATATCTAATCAGCCTTATAAAGATTTCTGAAGGCATGTGGTCTTCCCCACTTTTACCATTCTTGGCATTTGTTTTCTTTCTTTTCAGATAATCTCTTTGTAGCAGCTTCAGGAGCGATAAGAACAAATAACTAGAGATGGCTATAATAATACTGCTAATAACCATACTGTATCGTGTGAAGCTGGCCCGTAAGTGGGTGACACACTCCCTGTGGTTTCACTGCCAGACTCCAGACTGAAAATCAAGACGTGTGGGAGTGATTAGTTTTTTGTAGACTGTCACAGTGCTGTCATTTTCTTTCTCCTTTTGTGTTGGCTGTAATGGAGAGGCAGCACAGCATCTCATTTGTTTTCGCTAGGAGCTTCCCATTCAAATATGCGCAACGTGTCTACTTCCCATTTGCGATTTCCGCAAAACCTGTTCCTCTCTTATATATGTCTAAAATTCTAAGAATGATACCATTTCAGGATTTTAATTTCACCACATCTTATATTTGTTGTGCAATCTTAAAAATCTTTTTTACACCAAATATCAAAGATTGTTTTTTTTTTTTTTTTTTTTTTTTTTGCGGCACCGGGGATTGAACTCACAACCTCGCGCTTGCCAGGGCAGGCGCTTAAGGCACTGAGCCAAACTCCCGGCCCTCAAATATCAAAGATTGAAGGAGGGCCAGGGATTTAGCTTAACGGCATAAGCACTTGCCTGGAAAGTGCAAGGTTGTGGGTTCCATCTCTGAAACCATAAAAATAAAAAATAAACACTGAAAGAAAAACAATATTCATGTTTCACAAAGTTTAAATAATAATAAATCTGTGACTTTCTTTAACATACAAGTAAATTAACATCAACTTCAGATAATACAGTTTTTTGAATATGTACATTTTCACCACAGAAAGTGTTACAAATAAACCATGTAAGTTATAATAAGGTTTAGTTGAATAGTATTTTTATGAAGAGCATGCCCAATAAAGATTGTCTTTAAATTAGAATTAAATATTTCTGATTATCAGCTATTACATTGCTTAATTGGGGGCAACTTTAAGGAACATAGAGTCATTTTTCTTTACATGTTTTAACAAATTTCAGAGAATTAAAAATCACTAAATTAATACCAGTGCCTTCTAGTCTTCCAAATATTCTAGTAGCATTACATTCCCTGGATTTTCAGTGCTTCTAGATTCTGGAATGAAATAAAATGGATGCTTTGGAAAAACCTGCTATTTTTTCACTTTTCTCATAGTGTTGTGTTTAATAGGCCATTAGTTGAATACACATAATAGGGCAAAATCTGCTCTGAAGTTTAAATTAATGAAAGCTTTCTGAAGTAGTTTCCAAATAGAAAATTCGGGCTTCTTTTCATAGCACGAGTAAGGATGGGAATTCTGATTAGCCATACAATGTGGATTGCCTCATGATTCATCTCTACAAATCAGCAGTTTGAAATTCTATAGTTAGCATTGGGCGCCCTCCAGTAAGATTTTATGAACATCAGCTGAGTGTTTGGCAGAAGTACAATGTCAGTTGTCCAGACATCATTTTTTTCTGAATGAGCACATGTTTATATGTTAAATAATCACAGAACCAAATCAATTATGGTTTTATTGCCATTGGCAGAGGTTAATACCCTGTGCAGTATATTTACATCTTCAGAAGGCTAAGTATTACTAACCTTGGAGGAATGAAATAATTATACAAATGGAAATGATAGGCCAAAGAATTATTTCTTGAGGACTTAGATGCTCTTTTACCTATTAATTTACCTGAATTTATTTCCTCAGCCGGTTTTACAAAATTATTCAATGAATTGAAACTAAAAATGCTAAAGGGGCTGATTGAGTTTGAATCAACACTTGCAGTAAACTGTACATTAAATAACACCTTAATGGATTCTGCGCTCAGGGTATCTGTTCTAAAGTAGGCAGCTGAGTTAAATTGTAATTGTGATTCCTATTTCCTGGTTCTGTTGTTTGTCAAGCACTATACTGGTACACAAAAAGTGAAGCTTCAGAGTAGGTGGGGTCAGTCCTCTAAAGTTCCCTTGGAGAAGTGACACCCACAGAAAGCTCTGCTTGAATGAATTACGTTTCAAGTTCATCTTTAATGCAGAAAATAACGCATTTTTCTGATTTTTTTCTCCTCTCCTTCCTGACTAGGAGCAAGTAGCTTGTTATAAAGCTGAAGAGAGATGTTTCTCCTCTTTCATGTTGAAATAAATTATGCATGATGTAGTCTTTGCACGCCCTAGAAGTACAGACCATTCAAGCCCCACACCTAAGATGGTATGTAGGGTTGAGTCCAGAATGAGTCGCTTGCAGTACTTCTGCTCTAGAAAGTACAACTTCTTGGATTCCTGCTGATGAGCTTTTGTTAGCTCCCATTGAAGGCATCTATAACTTCTGCAAACAGCTGAGTTCTGGGACCATCACGTACAAATTTGCTTTCCCCAGCATCAGTACAGGCCTCACTCTGGAGGACAGTGAATGAGCACTTGGCTCATTCAGTCCTACTTTCAAAAGAAACCATTAATGTATTTACCTTTTTACAATCGCAAATATGTACGGAAGTGTCTAGTGGAGTAAATATTCAAGTTATAAGCTCTTATTTACTGAAAGCCTTTGAAAATGATTTTATGCATGTGTTCTAAAAGAGAGCAGGAAACACTAATGCCAAAGCCTGTGTGTCATTTCCAGGAAAATATACAGGATTTCAGAGGCTTGGCTTTGTTGTGTAACCAAGGAGGATCCTCGGGTAAACTTTCAGTCCTACTTCTGCTTTTGTCTGCCACCATCTCCTCTTCCTATTCTTCAACTAGAATGTCTTTTCTTGGTTTTTTCAAAATATGTTCTTCTGAGAAACTAGTTATTAAGGAAGAGTAAATAAAACAGAATGGGCTGATCCCATAACCTTGATACTGAAGGAATATGCATCCTTAATAAAATATTCTGTATATTGTTCTCTTATAATCATAGTCATTGAATATAACAATCTGCACATTTACTCATTTTTGATGCTCAAATTGTTAAGCTTGATTTTAAATTCAGGGAAATCTACATCTACTTAAGCTGTAGGTGTTTCCTACAAAGCACTTTTGTAATGGTTAATAGAACTGTATGAATGTAGGACCCTTATTCTACACTATATATTAAACCCAACTAGAATGCACTAAGGACTTAAATGCGTGGTGCAAAGCAGTGAAACTGCTACCGTTCTCCTTATTGCTGCTCTCTGTTTTCTCCTTCCAAATTGTTTCTGAGCATAGGCACCTGCCAAGGGTTTGCATTAATTCCTGGGAAATTGTGCAAAACAGAAATAAAATCAGGAAGGGATGTAGAGTGCAAAGAAGGAGCAAGTTCTACACGTTTTTTTCTCCATGGCAAAAAGAACAGGTTTTATTGAGTGCTGGTCTCTAACGTGAAGCAGGACTTCAGAAGCTTATTGTTTCAATTTTCAGCAATACAGAAGGCATTCACATGCCACAGCTTGGAATAGACCACTTCTAAGGCCGTTGTTACATCTTAGCATAACTAAAGCAGTAGTTGTCTCAGATAAAAGATATGAATATAACTATTTAAAGATCGGATATGTGTCCATGTAGAGGGTTAGAATTGCGAAGTCAAAATTGGCTTTCCATGCAACAAATTTATAAGTGAGAGTTTGATAAAATGTATGAAAGAAAATCAGTATGGCTTGGGAGATTTTTGAAAAACATGAGATTCATAGACTAGTTTTCAACAGCGTGTTAGCTCGCAGCATCTCTTGTCAGGATGCCTATTTATCTTGCCTATCTTTGAAATTGAGCCATCAGGAATCTTTCTCTGTTGGAGTTTCAGTATTAGCCTTAGTTTCTGCATACAACTTCTGCCTAACTGAAACTAGATACTCACTGACAATAGTTATCTGAAACAATACATTGCCCAGAGATTTGAAAAGTTGTATATCTGATTTGTGGGGTCTCTTGTCTCGAGCAGCTAATTATTTTCATTGCCCTATAGGAATTTATAGTTGTCAGTGGCAGTTGGGATTCTCATTTTAAGTATTTCCCTAATTAGGCACGTTAGTAAGATAGGTGATTTCCAGTGAGGAACTATCAATTACCACACACTTTTCAAGCCTCCCAAGGAAATGTGCCCTAACCAAAGAAACTGAAGGAGCCCTGAGAGCTGTTTGAAGAATTTGGGGATTATTTGTAATTTACCATAGAGTCTTTGTTGTATTGATCATTACTTTCTATGCTTATGAGGATTAATTAATAGGACTAAATATGAAAGCTGCATGCTAATGACATTAACAGGAACCATAATTACAGAACATAATTGCCAATAATTCTTCAATGGTTATTTGGTAATCAAATTCTTTTGAGGTTAAATGAAAATCAAATAGACATTTTATTCATAGAGATATTAGCAAGGCAATGATGCATGATCACACTTGATGTTTAACCCCATAAGAGCCGTGCAGTGTGGGGGGAAAAAAAGAAGTGTGTGAATTTGCAGAGATGGTTAGGTGGAGGGCAGGATGTCTGAAAGTACAGCTTTCAAAGTCAGAGAAATGCAGGTTTCCTTCAAGATTTCGTCATTGCTATGTGTGTAATACCCACTAAAGCCTGCCCAGCATCTGTTCTTCACCCAGATGCGGGGACAATGCCTGGCTGATGATACTGTTTTAAAGACTAAGTGAAGTGATGCTTGGAAGACACCTAGTGTAATCCCTGGTGCACGGTAGGTACAAATCAAAACTGGAACCTCTTTGTTCAGAGCAGGGCAGGTGGTGCTCTGTAGTAGCTAGTGGATTCTGTGGAATAGGAAAGCTTTTGAGGTTCACATCCTTGTGCTGGCTTTGAGCCTTGTGCGTCATATTTGGCCACACTGCTTCTGTTTCCTTGTCTGTAAAATGGTGCTAGTAGTTTTCATATCTGAAAAGTGTTATTCATAGGATTAAATACAGTAACAGAGGCAAACAATTAGATTACCACATAGGAACATTTGTATTATTATTGTCAATGAGAAAATGGCTATGCATGAATGATGAAGTAGAGAAAATTACCAGGAACACTGAATTCTGTTGTAAAGAGAAGGTAATTGGACATGGTGGCTCTTTCCTGTAATACCTGCACTTGGGAGGCTGAGGCAGGAGGATTACTGCCAGTTTGAGGCCAGCTTGCACTACATGGTGAATTCAAGGCCAGCCTAAGCTACAAAGCAAGACCCTGTCTCAAAGCAAAACAAAACAAAACTGAACAACAGCAACAAAAAACAGAAGGTGAGATATTATCAAGTGGGAAGTCCCTCTGGCTTTGCAGTCTGAAAAACCCTCAGATTTCAGCCATATAGATTGGCTTGGGGTGAGAGAAAATAAAATTAAAAGAGGAAAAAGAAATGAGGTACAGTCTTCAAGCATTCAGTGCACGGAGCTGGTTATCTATGCTGTGTCAAGAAAAAGAGAAAATTAAAGAAACTGGGAAAGGTTTGTTTCTACCTGTATTAATTATCCTTCTGTCACTGTAACAAAATACCTGAAAAGTAATTTATTACTTTATTTTGGCTTATAGTTTTAGAAGCCCCAGTCCATAAACAATTAACCCTGTTGCTTTTGGGTCTCTAAGGTAGAAGCTCAAGTCAGGAGCTCATGAACGAGCCAAACTGCACACCTCATGACCGGGAGCTAGAACAGTGAGGAGAGGGAACAAAACATTCCCTCCATGACCTAAAGACTTCTCTAGATCCCACTTCTTCAAAGTTCCACCACCTCCCAGAAGCACCACTTTGGTGGGTGTGTGTGTGTGAAACCTTTAAAAATGGGTCTTTGGGGACACAGTCAACATCTAAACTGTAGCACTAAACTGTAGCACTAAGAATTGGGACACTGGCTCCAAATATAAGCAATCTCTGCCATCTTTCTGTCCTCCCATTTCCCTGATATTTTTACTGTCCTCCCAAATGCTAAGAATATATCAAATGAACTATGAACACAAAGAATAGTGCCTTACAAACATAAGCTAGTGGTTCATGGCCAAAGAAAAGAAGCCACTTTTGAACTGTGGTCCTCTTTATGATAATGGAAATCATAAACATAAGTATAGGAAATGTAAATGATCCATTGCATTTGATTGTAAATCAAAGCTGCACCTGCTTTGTTCTGCTTCACTTAAGACAACCTATGCCATTGATGGCGAGCCATTCAGAGAGAGCCCAGACTGCAACGTGAAATCCACTCATTTATCACAAGAGTACCAAGATTACAGTTAAACCTGAAAACTGAGGTTTTAGTTTACAAAAAAACAACTCAGACATTTACATCTTTTGTCTTAAAAGAAAGACACAATAACATGGTTGCCATAGTTTCACCACCACTGATGTGTGCTGTAACATATGAAGAAAGCATATTGCTTAGTTAGGTTCATTTTTATCCTTGAATATGAGTTTGCCGTCTTTGCTTGTCAACAGGACTGTGAGCAGCCCTAGACACTGACTGGATGTAAGAAAGCTAACCGGAGTGTTCAGCAATTCCCATTTCTATTGGTTTTTCTTTCTTTTCTTTTTTTAAATTTCTGCTTGCAACACACCTCTTTCATTTATCTTCCACAACGAGATATTGATCAGCTCTTGAAATGGCCTTTCTCATTTCTAGACATTCTCTCTGCAGATAATGTGGGAGTAAAGGAAAGAATGGTTCTGCCCTTCAAATGTATCCCAATTTCAGATCTGAGTACGAAGAACCTGTAATAAGGGAGTTGACTTGCAACTGCCCTCTAGAGGCCGGTGAGGCCCCTGCCAAAAGAAACAGCCAACCCCAGGCTCTGAGTGGATTCTATTTCAAAACTGCCTTTGCAAATTGATTGCTTAAAATGCCCACCCAGTTTTTCCATTGTTACAATAGTACATTTGGTCTCCAGTTTATCCTACCAGTGAGTTCACGAACCCTTTCTTAACACTTAGTGTCCCTGAGGGAGGTAGTATTATGTAGCAATTATAAAAATTTCCCACTATGCTTATCAGTTTTTCTACGGCAATACAGAAATACAATGCGGATGCCAGAAAAACATGTGTAGCTCAGAAACTGGAATAAGGCTTCTTTAGGTTCATATCGGTGCTGGACACTTCTGATCTGAGCAGCGAGGGGGCTGGGCTGGCTGTCCATTTGGCAGTGAGAGGGAGAAATTCTGTCTGTGTACCTGTTGGGGCATTCATTCTAGGGATTGAATCCAGGACCTTCACACTGAGAGACATACCCAACCTTTTTTACTTTTTTTTCTTTTATTTTGAGACAGAGTCTCTAAATTGTTAAATTGTTCCTACTGGGCTCGAACTTGTGACCTTTCTGACTCAGCCTCTCAGAGTATTGAAATTAAAGGTGTGCACACGACAACACATAGCTGGAATTTTGGCTTGTTGACTAAATTCAGTCTCTCTCTCTCTCTCTCTCTCTCTCTCTCTCTCTCTCTCTGTCTTTCTGTCTGTCTCTTTCCCTCCCTCCCTCCCTTTTTCCCTTCCTTTCTTCCTTGCTTTCTTCCTTGCTTCCTTCCATCCATCCATCCTTCTTTTTATTTTTTGTGCTAGGAATTAAACGCATGTTTTATTTATATTAAGCAGGAGCTCTACAACTGAGCTGTGTCATTAGCCCCAAGATATTTCTTAATTGATTCAGTATTTCCCATCACCATGTATTAACCCTGTGGTAAATCAAGAAGTGAAGGCGTGGGGCTGAAGGTGTAGCTCAGTAGTAAAATGCTTGACTAGCATGTGCAAGGCCTTGGGTTCAATCCCCAGCACTGCACCAGACAGGTAGACAGACAGACAGAAAGATGGACAGATAGATAGGCAGGCCGGCAGGCTACACAAGATCAGAATGGAAAGAGGAAGGCGACATTCATATTAGATTTGGTTTCCTTAACGGAAATAAGGGAAACAAAAATGAAAGGACAGAAAGTACTTATTAGCAATGGTACCTGTGGCAGAAGAAGTTAAAAGTTTTCCTTTTGAATCCCGTTGGAATACATATAAACCTAAAAATCATGTATGATTTATTGAACATGTACTATGGACCGCTTAATATGCTGGCCCCTTCATGTAAAATAGCTTGCCAGCTTTCTTCTATAAGCCAGCAGCAGAGGTTGCCCGGGGATATACAGTCAGGGAGCAGTGGACCTCCACTGGCTTGGTGAACTCTGAAACCTGCATATTGGCCAGGGTGCTTGTAACCAGGTCTCCTCCCAGGCGCCTGACTGCTGAGATGACCGAATGAGTGCATAAAGGATTGAGTAGGAAAGCATCGAGTGATTTGATCAGAAAATTATGATTCAGTGATCTTTTTCCTTTTTTAGTCTTTCTTTATAATTTGAGTAGCAAATTAATTTTATCCTATACGAGTGCATGCTTGTTATAACATTTGGGCAAGATGTGTGTTTATGTTCCAAGAAAGGAACAGCTTTTTTACAGTTGCATAGAACTCTAATCATATTCTAAAGCTCTCTTTAATCATAATATAAAGCCCAAATGCAAGACAAGTAAACCTCTCTCCTTAAATTTTACTTTACGGAGGTAGCTAAAGCAATCTGGACATCGATTTCCTTATCCATAGAATGGGGAAAACAGTTTTGTAAAGATCCAAAGAAATGTTTGTAAAGTACTCAATGAAGTGCATCAGATTTAATAATTTCTCAGTAAGTAATAGCTGAAACTGCTAATGATGTTGTCTTGTTGCAACTATTATTAGTGGTATTACAAAATATTTCATCATGTATTCTCATTTTGGGAGATGAGCACCTGTGAGAAGGATCCTCAGAGCCCCCTCTGCTGTTCATACTTTTTCTTTCCACATTAGAATTTCCCTGTGTTTCCAAAAAATTACCTTCTTTGACTTGTCATTACCATATGGTTTTTTTAAAAGTACTGAAAACTGTAATTGTGTTTACGTTATTATTGCTCTTTATAATACAGAGTTACGCAGTTCTTCTCAGAATAAAGACAAACTTTTATTTTGTAAGTGACACTTTTTTAAATTGTGTAGTTCAAGTTTTGAATGGTATTATAAATGTTTTTAAGAAATGTGAAAAAAGAAATAATGCTAAGAAGAAAAGGCTCAGTGTGTGTGAGAATTCCAACCCTGCACAGTTAATATTGTCTGCCGAGACTCAAGTTTGTGTTGGGCCTAAGGACAATCTTGGACTAAAGTTAAATACAAGGCCATTGAGTGTGTGCTAATTCTATAGCAGAAGAACTTAATTCTGTTTCCATTAATCTGCATCTCACAAAGGTTTGATTCCTTGAAAATTTGTATTTAATCCTTTGCTGTTGAATAAAATTCAGAATAAAGTGGTCATTTCTCACCTCTGTGCAAAGTAGGTAAGTGTTTAAGAACCAAAAGAAATTCTAACGTTCTCTTATCAGTAAAGGAAATGATGTGAAAGATGGTAGCCTTTTGAAGATTACATGATAGCTCAATTAGTTAGAGGGGTTCAAGTTTTTTAAAATGAACTTCTCATTTGTTAAGTTCACTGATACTCAACTTTTTTTTCATCTGCAAGGTGCCTTTCTCATTGGTTTTCTGGAAAAAATAATTGATATTTGAAGTGCTTATCATTAAACCTGATTTATTTAATGTTCTTTAAATGTTCGCCTCCTCCAAACATTACCCCTATTTCCTTTCCCCTTTTCTCAGCTAAAACAAACTGCTGAACCAGGAAATTGTCTTATATGAAATATTTTTTGACAAAAATGCTGACAAGGTCCCTAGATTTAGTTTGCCACCCTCCATTAGCAGCTACTTATTAATTCTCTTAATAGAGTATGCACTTTTAAAAATTTCAGTGACTCTAAGCACATAACTCACTCATTCCTAGAAGAAAACCAGGACTCTTGGATTTAATTTTTTTTTTTTTTATTTTAAAGAAAGTAAAATATAACAGAATGTAACAAATGAAGTCAATCAAAACAAAGCAGTAGGAGTGGTACAGAACTTTGAAGACCAATAATATGAGTACAATAGCTACTATAACATACCTTGCTATCTTCAAATTAGCTGACCATTCCAACAGATGTAGTAGGATTGAACCAAAAACA
>RJWM01013277.1:0-54037 GCA_004363535.1 Dasyprocta punctata | reverse complement strand
CCCTGCTGAGCCTCTCAGTTAAACTTCTAAACTTCTCAAGTTGACACAATGTATCAACCATAACACCCTCCAAACACACACACACACACACACACACACACACACACACACACACACCCCTTACTGGTTAACCATCCAGAGAACAGCTTCCCACCTGGCCAGAGGGGAAGAACTGAGATACTGCTATGATTCCACTTGCAAGAGAGCAACTAGGGTGAAGACAGACTGGAAACTAAGACCCAGAGTGGTGGGAAAGCAGAAACCCAGGGGCATGCAGGATAATGGTAGGTAGAAAACATAGAGTGAGTATCTCTGTGTTCATCTGAGGCTTTTAATAACAGTGCCAACCAGGAATGCTGCTGGGTCTTTCCTTTATATTGTGATAAAATATATACAACATAAAATTTACTATCTGAACCATTTTTAACTTCAGTTCAATGGCATCGAGCATATTCACATTCTTACGCAACCATTATCACCCTCTACTTCCAGAACTCATTTCATTTCATAAAACTGAAACTACACCAATTAAACACTCACTCTCCCTTCTCCTCTGACCCCCAATCCTTGGCAGCTGCCACTGTACTCTCTCTGGCTGTGAACTTGTCACAGGAGGTGTGCAAAGAGGGTTGGGACAGGCACTTCCAAGACTCTGCTCAGGAAGTAAGTGTATCCAGAAACTCTGTGGATGCTTTCCACCTCTAAAAGGTCTGATCCTTTCCTGAAACTTGGCTACTAGGATTCTAAACATATTCCTATTGTCTCCAGAATAAAGGCCTGGGTCTCAGTCTTCCTCTAGCACCCCAGAGAGCAGCTACAGATCATCTGCTAGCTCACCCTACCCTAGAGTAAGTGGGAGAAGGTGACAATCTTGCCACCCAAGCATCTGTGGCACCAGTTTAAGCAACAAGAAAAGAGCAAGACAAGACAAGCCTGTTTCTGTCCTTTATATTGCATACAGGCTGCCCACCCTAGGACAGGTATAGCATTCACACCCTTAATCCCAGCACTGCACTACAAATCAATCACAAACTCTAGATTCAACCACCTCTGAAAAGCCATGACTGCAAGGGACATTAGAAGGACATCTAGACACAAACCGTAACATTCTGCGCGTCCCCACAGAGAGTCATGCACATTCCTTTATGCAAAAGCCGTTTAATCCATCTCCAAGAATTGCCAAAGTCCTAACAGTTTCAGCATTGCTGAAAAGTCCAAGTCACAAGTCTCCTCTGAGATTTAAGGAAAACTTTTAGCTGTGAGTCCCTGTACAAATGAAAACAAAGTTAAACACTTCCAACATTCAAGGTACAAGATAAACATTTCCATTCCAAAAGTTACAAACAGGAGAATACAAAGTATTAGGACAACAGCAAGTCCAAAATTCAGCAGGCAAACATTAAGTCCGATATTTCCATGTGCAGCATCTTAGGCAATCTATGGTAAGACGTGAACTCCAAAAGGCTTGGGGTGGCTCTGTCCCTGACACTTCCTGTGCTTGTAGCTCCCATGGCTTCTCTCTTGGGCCCACTCTGCTCCCTCCTTGCAGTTTTCTTCACATGATTCATGCTCCCGGCTTCCCCCAAACTTCTGGGGTCTCTACAGCACCTTTAATTTCACACTCACAGCTTCACACACTTCTCTCTCAGCGACACACTGCCTAACCTCCCAGGCCTTCTTCTGAAATCTGGGTGGGATCCTTCCTAACCCCACAACTCTTGCATCCTGCATTTACCCAAGAGTTAAATCATTCTGCTGTGTTCTTTGCTCTTGAATCTCAACACAGATTTGTCTAAAAGCCCCCAACAGTAGCCATGACACTGCCTCAACATTTGACTGCCTTGAAATTTCTTCTACAAGATTAATTAGTCCCCCAGCCTTAATCTCAGTCTCAGGCAAAGTCTCTAGACAGAAGCAAAATGCAGACAAACTTTCTGCCAAGCAGTAACACATATCATCCAGAGTCCAACAGCCAATGCAATCCTTTCCAGCAGAAACCTCCTGATCCTGGTCTTTACCAGCTTTCTGGTCTTCTGAGCTCTGACCAGAATCTCCCTTACAGAATAGCCTAAGGCATTCCAGCTCCATTTTTTCCATCTGGGATCTATCTACAAATCATTCCAAACTCTTCCCACAAGTCATTCTCAAAGGCTCCTGAACCACATGGTGAGGTATAGTGACAGCAATGACCCCACTTCTCTGGTACTAAATTCTTTCTTAGTTACTTTTCTCACTGCTGAGACAAAATACCTGTACCCAAGGTTTAAGGAAGAAAGGTTTATTTAGCTTACAGTTTGTAGAGGTTTCAGTTCATAATTAGCTGACTCCAAGGCAGGGTGGCATGGCAGACAGGCAACCATTTATGGCAGTGGAAGACACAAAAAGCAACAAGAGAGGAGGGGAAGGGACAAGGCCCTATCTGTCCTTTACCCACACTAGAGAAGGTGCAGCACTCACACCCTTAATCCCAGCACTGTACTACAAGTCAATCATGAACTTTAGATTCAACCACCTCTGAAAAACCTTTCCCATGACTGCCTGAAGCTTTGAGGGCACATTTAAACACAAACCACAACACTTGGTCTCATCAGGACACACCCAGAGCAATGAACATGGGCACAGGTGGATGCTAGACTTCTATTTGGATCCCACCTCCTACCCATGAGACTTGAGAGAAGGGCAAAAAATACTGCTTATCTATTGGCTCAGCATTCCTCAAACCTGACAGATCTTCTGGGGACATTTTCAGGCAAGAGCTAACTTTCTCTGACAACTGGCAGAGCCCTCAACCAGTAACAACTTCCAGTTTCTCCTATCACAGAATACGTAACTTTGGGGTAAGACCAAAAGTGAGACTAAGGCTGAGTGTCAATAAAAAAGAACAGAAAAAGATACACATCCAAATAAGTGCTGTTTCCCTCAGCCTTGGCTTTGAGAAGCCTCAAAGGCATTCCAGTGTTTTTGCGGCTGGAAGTAACACTGGAGGTCATCCTTGGGATCTCCTTTCAGAGCCCAATTCACATGAATCAAATTCACCCTGTATAGTGCACTGGCCGCTATTGCAGGTATCTGCTCAAAACACCAGCAAAGCACTGGATGTATTTCCACCATGGCAATTCCTTTCTGCACATCACAGACTTGACTCCCACCTTCCAGAGGGAAGACGCAAACCCTTGAAAATGCTTTCGTATTCTTCTTCCCCACCACTCCCTCCAGAAAAAAAGAAATACAAGGGAAATTCCCTCCATGAGAACCAAGACCCACTTCCATTTTCTCTCCCTATCAGATCTGTTATGTGTACTGTATTGCTTTTCCCAGCCTTGAGTGGCACTGGATATCCTTACACAAAGACAAAATTTTCCATCTGTACAGAAAAATACCCTGTTCCTTCCAGTTTCTACCCTCTCTTCTCCCCTTTTTGTCCAGTTCTCGGGAAGACAAATCCCGCGTTCACTTTCTCTGTGTGTTAAGGCCCTATTTGGTCTCTGGAGACCACACCCAGGCCAATGAAAGTCCCAAGCCCTTTCCTGCCTCTCTTCTGCCTGACTTTCTGGTCACTCTCCTTGCACACTTCCAGGACACCAGTTATCCCAGCGCAAGTTCAGCAACACCTTCCCCTCTTCAGTCCCTCTCACCCCACACAGCTCCTCCTCACCCATGGCCTTGACCAGACATCTGAGTGATGACTCCTGTTGGGGCTCAGGAAATGGCCTCCCAAAAATATGCCTTTAAACTGAGAGCACCTGAGGGCAGCGAGTGCAGCGAAGAGCTTTCCCTAACACTCCCTGAAGCCTCAGACACAAAGCCCATTTCTGAGTTCTGTTTTTTATGACTCCCATGCACACTGACAAAGAGCATGTTTTTCTTCTTCACTCTACCTATTGTGTGTTTGTTTCAGCAGACTGAATTACTGACCTCTCAGAAAGAAAAGGTGAATTTCCTTATACCCCTAAGCCTCTGAACTACCTCCACCCAAGTACATACCCACCCCCCAAAAGCCCCTTGGCCCCTCATGGAGTAAAGGACACAACAATCCTTTCCCTACCTCCAAATTCCCCCCCGGCCAAGTCCCCATTTCACACTCCCACTGAGCAGCCCCTTGCCTGGACTGTCCACGTCAGCGTGGCCAACTCTTCCTTCTTGGTGTCCCCCACTTTGATTTTGTCCTTACCAGCATACCAGCCTTTACTCAGGCCTTGAAATCTCTCCCCAGGGACCCTCCAAGGAGCTTCTGGTATACCAGCTTTCATCCTGATCCCTTGCCTTCCACAGTCACCTATAGAAAGCACAAATCCCACCCCATTATGTCAGCTCTCTGATGAAGACTCACCAGGGTTTGCCCATGAACACCCAACAGGACAATCCGGCCATCGCCATCCCTTCTGGTTACACCATCAAGCTTGATCACATTCCTCACCACTGTTCACTGTTTCTACATTGCAGTCACATAAAGAGTAGTTCCCCCACCCATGGGGGATATGTCCCAAGACCCCCTGGACTCCTGAAATCACAGGGAGTACCATACCTTAAATTGTACTGTTTTTTCCTATACATACATACTACCATAAAATTTAATTTATAAATTAAGCACAGGAAGAGACGAATAGTAATAACTGATAAAATAGAATGAGTACAATAACACTGCAATAAAAGCTATGTGAATGTGGTCTTTCTTTCTTAAGACAAATACCAATATTTTCAGAATGCTGTTGGTTGTGGATAACTGAAGCCACAGAAAGCAAATCCATAGATATGAAAAGAGTGCTGTACGTGCTTCTATTTGTCTGGAAAGCCTTACCTTCCTTTCTTTTCTCTTAGAAATTTGTACTTTCCCCTTGGGGTGAAAGGTATATGCCACTTCCTCTTAAATAAACTAGTAGACTAAATCTCTTTCCATGAGGTCCTCTGTTCATCTCCCTTAAAGTTCGGGGCACGCATCCACCAAAACACCACTGTTTCCTGTAGTGGTTGATTCTCGATGTGAAGGACATGTGTTTCCTCTCAAATCTCCCACTAGCTCATGCCAAAAATGACAGCTTGCCATCATTCTATTTTTCAGCACCAACACATGCAAATGAACAAAGAATAAAAATCAAATCAGGAAGAACACACCATACACACAATGTGAGGCTCAGGAGGTGAGAGGCAATCTCTCCCTGCAGCCCCGGCTCTCTGCTCCTCAGGCCAGGACATGTCAAATATGGCCTTCCTTGTACATGACTATCTCTTCACTACAGGTGGTAGCAGCCACAGGGGGGAAAGGGCACTTGTGAGTGCTGACTTTCACCTTGACATCCACTGCAAAAGGCTGATGTTGCATGACCAATGTCCCCTGCAGATTTACAAATTGAATCTAGTGATAACCCTAGACTGTATAAAAACAAAATTCTTTATAGTCGCCACTGCCATAACGTAGGAGATCCCACAGTGTGAATTTGGAAGACCATGCAAACATCTCCACAAACATGTATGTCATTTATCACACAAATCAAGCACAAACTGCGCTATAAGACTTCAACTAACATTTCTGTGTATGCCTATAGTATACACAGTTAAAAATTAAGTTTGGAACATGACAGGTTAAATAGAATTAAATAAATTTCTTTCTGGTAGGACTTCTTAAGTCCTTGCTGTGGCTTATATCTAGGTGTCTCCACAAAAGCTCACAGGTGGGACTCTTGAGAATGCCTGGACCATGGGTGTGTGATACTGGATTGACCCACTGATTGGTTTAGCATAGTTCTGGATGTGGGTGATGGATTCACTGAAAAAGGAAGACCCACCCTGGGTATGGGTGGCACCGTCTAATAGACTTGTAGCCTGGATGGAATAAAAGAGAAAGCAGAAGGAACACTGCTGCCTCCTGCCTATCACACCATGAGCTGTTTTTACCCTGCGATGCCCTCTGCCGTGCTGCCCTGCCTTAGAGCCAGCCAACTATGGACTGAATCCTCTATAAACTGTGAACTACAATAAGCCTTTTCTCCTTTAAACTTGTAGGTATTGGGGATTTTGCTCCACCAATGAGAAAGTAACTAAGACAAGCCCTTATTTAATATGGTACTTTGGAACTGTCCAAGAGAGGGCAGTACTGACAGCATTTCCCAGTCATGTGGACTGTTTTCAGAAACATCTCAGGGGACTCCACAGAACATTTGGGAATATTCACTTGCATATTAATGTCATTAACTAGAACTGGATATAATTAATATGATCTGAATATCATTAATAAAATATTACATACAGAAATGGCTAACTTCAATTCAACACACTAAATCAGGCTCAGCCTAGTAGCAGCTCCTATTGCTATTTTCTTAAAATTCTCAACGCCGTTTGCATCTTTTCAAAAAGGAAGTTGATTTTTTTTCTCTCTTCTCAATGAAATTTAAAGAAAAAACAGTTGGGTGTCAGAGCAGAAATTTTCAAATATCTGAAAATATGTACTAAGTCTGAAGCAAGTACAGTAAAAATGGCCAACTTCATGTTCTCTTTTTGCCTCCTCCAGAGATGGAACTAACAATATCCAGGAACATGGGCTACACATTCCCATTTACTGTGTGATTCATTCACAACCTACCTGCCTCCCAACACCCGAGTCCCCACCTTGCAGAGAAGGAAAATGTACTTCTGAACATTTAAGAAGCTAGATTTAAATGATGATACCATATTTCTTGAGTATCCACTATGCGTCAGGCATCGGACTGAAAGCTATCAGAAGAACAGACATCCAAATCCATAGAGAAATTAGCAAGCAGGCAGGAAAACATGAGCAGCAGAAGGATGGTGGGCTCAGATGTCCAATTAATATCCAAAGAAGGTGGCCCAGGAGCCTTGTTGCGAAGGTGAAGAAAAGTCCACGAGAACAAGAACAGTTGCACAGAATCAATGGATCGCCGTACGTCAACACGATGGCTGAAAAAACAGCATACGTGAGCAAAGCCCAGCTCACTGAGATGCTAACCATTCCAATGAAGAGACAAAGCGATGGTTCTGTACAAAAATGAGGCCAGGAAGTCAGCCAAGTTAGAGGATCAACTAGCGAGCAGGAGCAAGGCAACCCCATCAGAGGGACACAACACAAGAACAGTATCTCTGTGTGTGCGTCCCCCAAGTTGTTTCATCAACATTCTCAAATCGCCAGAAGAAAATGTAGAGAACAATGAAGCCAATACCTGTGAACACACCATTCAGGTCTTACCACCCTTAATATCCCACCCGTCTCCCCCACTCTCTGTCCAAACCCCTAAGTCTTCAATCTCAGACATGCACTCTTTCCTATGCGGAATATACTTTGGTATCTTCTATTCTATTCTAATCCTTTCCAGTTTGTTTTTAAATGCTCATGGTGACCCCACTCATGATGGTTAATTTTATGTGTCAACTTAACTGGGCCCCAAGATATCCAATGTGGTTAAATGTTATTATTTCTCTCTGTGTGTGCACGTATGCAAGGGAGTTTCTCGAAGATATCAGCACTGGAGTGGGTAAAGCAGGTGGCCTTCCCAGCATGGGTGGGCTGCATTTAAGTCAGTGTAAACTGAATGGAACAAAAACATGGAAGAAGGTTAAATTTGCTCTGTCTTACTGCTTGAGCTGGGACATTGGCCTTCTGCTGTTCCCAACTATCTTGGTTCTCAAAGCCTTCAGACCTGGATTCCATACCATCAACTCTCTGGCTGTCAGGTGTTTGAACTACAGTTGGTTTTTCAGGGCCTCCAGCTTGCAGATGGTAGACTGTGGTATTTCTCTGCCTCCACAATCACATGAGCCAATACATTATAATCCAGTAAATCTCTTGATATATCCTATTTGTTCTGGTTTGTTTTGGGTGTGTGTGTGTGTGTGTGTGTGTGTGTGTGTGTGTGTTGTTCTGTTTTGGAGAATACTGAGTAATACACCACTGAATCCATCTCAGAGTCAACAGCGGCATGGATACCTATTAGTACAATTCCTGGGTTATGGGGATCTGTATTTTCCCCTTGTTACAGAGTGTGCAGTTATTCTCTAAAGGGATTTTTACCCTTTTGCCCTTGATAAGGAAGGGATGACAGGGCTCCTTGCTCTGCATACTCGCCAATCTTCACTTTATCAGACTTTCTAATTTCTAGCACATGGGTATGAAATGGTGCCTCATTATCTGGTTCCCTGATTAGGAGTGAGGCAGAGTTCATTTGTCAATTAGTCATTTTGGTTTCTTCTTAATGCCCATTTTTCAACTTTGTTGTTTTCATCTTCTGATTTGAAGGAGTTCTTTACACAAAGAGAATACTAATTGCTTATAGCAAATCCACTGTGAGTATTCATTCCCATCCCTAATTCTTTTAAAGACATTGCTGATAACTGATGTTTAATTCATTACATTTTTATGGTATGTGCGTGCGTGCATGACCCTTTCCTGTCTTAAAATCATATGGAAAATAACTTCTGTGTATGTTAACATTTTTCTCTTTCCATTCAGATCTTTAACTATAGCATACATTTGTGTGTATGATATGAGACGAGGATATCATTTCATCATTTTCTGTAAGACCAATCAGTTATCCTACATCATTTCCCACTTGGTCAGCGGCATCTGTCTACCCCTCCTGGGTTCCCATTCATGTGAGATCTTATTATTAGGCTTGCTACTACGTTCCACCTGTGCTTCTCTCTCCTCCTACCCAAATGCCATACAGTCTAGTTCATCAGCAATCACCATCTGGAACATCACTGTCCTGGTCTTATGTTATTCTTCCTCAATGTTCTGACTTCGTGTTTCTCTTTGCCTGGTAGCTAGGAACTCCTGTGCCTTTCTCTGAATCTGACATTTCTGGCCGGAATTCGTGCCGCATTTGTATGTGTCTAGGACAAGGAACCTGCTGATACGACATCAGCATTTTCATAAGTGCAACAGCCTCTCACTTCTGCATTTGCCATGATTTAAATACAATTTGTTAATCTTTCCAACATTTCTTCAGGATCATTAAATGTATATATTTCACCCTTTGTGCATTTTACAGGATAAGGGCCTATAAGACTGATAAAATAACGAGTCCTAAAATCTAAATATTCAAGAAAAATTTAGAAAAGAACCCCCACACTTTTCCTGTTAGTAAACGCATATTCATAAAGCTGTTCTATGAAGAGACACCCAACTCACTATGGGCATTAGTATTCTGAGGTTACAGAATGGTTCCATTTGTAGTAGAAAAATAAATAAGCCCAAACCTTTTCTTCTCTTTGCAGATCTGCTCACAGAGATTCATTCTGGCATAATTGACATTTAAAAATATCCATTTTGCTACCACTCTTCTTTCCAAGAGGGAATATGCTTTTCTGCTGGGAAGCTGTAGAGAATCGTGATGAGTATATTCACTTAAATGATGGGCCTATTACACCGGAGATGGGTGGGAGCAGTCACGAAGACAGTGCAGTGCCTGGTCTATTGCAACTGATTTTGATCTGCTATTAGTATTTCAGGATACATAAAAACTCCAGCAGGTTTTTTTCTGGGCTGAGATGAAAAAAATATCTTATACCTTAGGGGTACAAATTGAATCACCCCACGGCTCCATCATAAGCCAATGACACCCCAAGTTCATTAAGGAAAACTTCAAGAAGCCAATCTCACAGCAGACAGCTCCTAGAGGGTAGAGGGATTGGGGCGGCTGTTTGACCCCAGGCTCTCAGAAGATCAGCATTTTACGGTAATCTGTGAGACTGCTTTCCTGTAAGTAACATCTCCCTTCACAAACTGTCCTGACTGCCAATTATAAACAAAATCCCATCCCTTTGCAAGATCTCCCAAAAGTCTTTAACATTTTCAGCACCAGGAGGGGGTGATACAACTGATGAAGTATGTTCACAACTTAGGAAATTAAATGGGAACAGAAAAGACCATGTTGAGAGGACAAATGTAAATCCACAAACCTTAAAAACTGGCAACCAAGAAAACATCCAGGAAATTCTCAGCCTAACCCCTTAGAAATCACACCACTCTCTGAAGTTTTGCCCTGTGCTGCTTTCTCTGCATCTCTCAAATGCCTTATGTATGTGTCCTGTCCAAAAGCCACCACAGAACCTAGGCAGGACATCTGTGGTAAGAACATTCCAGTTCAATACCAGGGAATTCCTGCTTAGCACAGCATGGGAATTATGAGCATCCACCCAGACAAACTAGACTGTGAACTAGGAAGTAAAATAAATAAAGCTACTATGCTTTACGAAAACAACAAAAACATTCAAATTGTTTCAAATAGCAAGACCTATAGTCTTCTACTACACCTTGGAAGTAAAGTGGTGGTTCTGAGTCAGGTTTGGCGCTCCAGTGTTGGGAGCCCTTGAAGCTGGAAATTGACTTAGGGCATGACCCAGACATGACCTTACCAAAGTAACAAAGAGCACCTGGGTCAACCACGTGAAAAATGCTCCTACAGCCTAGCAAAACAGGAGGCTCCTAAACAATCCAGGCCTGGGTTGCTAGGCAGAGGGGCTCAAATTGACGTCATCCTTCCCTGTGTATAAATAAACCAGCAACAGTGGTTGAGCAGTTCCTTTCCTCCCATCAGGAGGATAAGGGCTCCACCTGACTCCAGCTTTCTCTCTGTCTTTATTTTCTTAGCCTCTCGCGGTCCTTCACCCCAAGAACCTTAGGAGCCGCATGGGTCGCGGCACTCCAGAATTCCCTCCCTGTGCCCTTGTAAATCTTTATTTTGTAGCCTTAGAACTGGCACAGAGCTTCCCCAGTGGGGCACCCAAAGTTTGCCTCTTCTTTGGGGGTCCCAAAGCTACCACTTCCCTGTGTATGACATTCTAAAAAGAAGACTCATCCAAGCCTACTGGATGTTCCGTCTCTTGAAATCCATAAGAACCCATGGAACCTATCAGAAGCTCAGGCCAGCTCTGGGCAACAGGGCACAGACACCAAGCTTGGCTCATTCTTACCTCTAACAACCTCCTCCCGCTCTGCTGCCCACTGTCCGGATACATTCTAACCCCTACACCAGCTTCCTCTTCCAGCCCACCTGAGCCTGTTCACCTTCCATCCAGAATCCTTCCCCTCCAAGGCTCCCCTAGCTGAGCATCTTGCCCACAGCTGAGCTCAGCTCCTATAGATCCTACAGGGCAAGAGCAAACCAGGTGCCAAGCATGAGTGTGACGGGAACTAGAATGTAGCTTTACAAAAGCAACCCAGAGCTGCCCTTCACCCCTGTCAAGCTGAGGAGGCCTCTTTTGGATCTAAGATAGAGTTCTTCTGCTCTGCGTCTCAGTATTTACATCGGCTGACTTCTCAAAGCAGACTACGGGTTGCCTATCCCTCCCTTATCAAGTCCACAATGCTTGGGACCAGAAACGTCTCAGACTTCAGAGGGTTTAAGATTTGGGAATAGTTGCATTACACTTTTCATGTGGATGTTCAAAAAGCTTCAGATTTTGGAATACTTTGGCTTTTAGATTTTCAGATTAGAGATGCTCGATGTGTCCTAGTTGCCTGTGTTTGACAGTGAAAGATTTTCAGTGGTAACTGTTGCTGGAGTCTACTGTCAAAGTAAATGGGAATCCAGGTTGGAGGTCACACAGATAAATAATTGAGAGGGATGAGGACAATGGTTTACAGAAACACCAGTGTGAGGGAGAGGGACCAGATGGGATGAGCACGATGTTGCTGTCGTGGGTGGGCAGAGAGGCATTAGCCCCAGGAAAGGTACCTGGCCCAGCAATGGTCCCATGTTCACTCAGTGACTCAAACCCCCGTTTTAATCTCCCTGTGCTCATACACTGACTTACACACATAAGGTTTCCAGGAAACAAAAAGCCACAGGCCCCGCCCGTTCCTCCTACAGAGCAGTATTCCTCCAGTAAAGCAACCCCACTGCCCGCACATCAGAGCCGAAAGCTCATTCTGTGCAAGGACACCTCGCATTTCTTACCAAAAATGAATGGTTTGGTAATGTCCCAAAAAACCTCCTGGAGATCAAATCTTTCTGAAATGAAGCGGAAGAAAACAGAGAAAATTACTCAGGCTTCAAAAATGATACAGGTGTTTATATAGAGCTCCTTCGTGTATAAAAATCTAAATGAGTGAGAGGCTTTGAATCACCTATAAAACTGAAGAAATTATAACTCTAATGAGATGATCAGAAATTACCTTAAACAAATAATTAAAGTGCTTTTTTAGTCATTTCATCATGTAATTATTGCCTTTAAAACAACATGTTGGGCAAATAAAGCAATAGCTTGTGTACCATTCTGGAAGGAGAGAGTCCCTGCATATTAATGAAGTTCCTCAAAGCCCTCATGAATATGTATTTTCCCACAACAAAGCTTGACCCCAGTGGTTTACAGAAGAGCTGTTCTGTGACACTTTCAGATGGAAGCTGACGTATATGTGGGGGGTGGAGGGGAATGAAGAGTGATGAAAGGGACTTCTCTCACTTCCCCTGTCCAGGGTCTTAGCCCATCTTTCCTCGTAGACAAGACGGTTTCAGAAGGAGATCTGGAAAGAGGTCAGTGGATCCCACATTTCCCTTAGAGAGAGACAGCTTTGTAAATGAAAGCTGAAGAGGACAGCCAACAGACTCAAGGGGCCCAAGGCCAGGCCCTTGGGTTAGATCAAGACTTCACAGTGGGGGCAATACTACAAAAAATGAAGGGGCAGCAAGCCTGTGGTGGAACAAAAGGAGGGGCGCGGTTACTTGTCCCAGACGCTGCATCTAAATTCTTCTCTATTGGCTGAAGACAAAGTTAAAAAGGTTTTGGATTTTCTTTGGTCTTTTCAAAACCACAGCAATGGCAGCCACCTCCAGGACACCCTCGTGGTGGGAAAGCACAGGGATGAGCCCTCCACGGACAGCTGTGCTGGACGGACAACAATTCACTTTCAATCTGAACCTGGAGTCTAACGTCTCAGGGGACAGCACTGTCCGCTGCGGAAGAGAAACGGGGTCTTGCTATTGTCCCAGTAGACAATGGCTTGTACTTCAGCACAAAGCTCTGATCTGGACTTGGCATTACTGCTTTTCTAACAATGCCAGATGGTGGCTCTGAGTTCCCTGGGCAGACGTTCTTAGCAGTGGGTTTTAATTAGGGAACTTCCTGTACCCCAACTGGCCCAGTGCAGATGCCTCTGATCCAGACCTAAAGGAAGATGATATACCTTAGAAGGCCGAGGATGTTATCATTTTGACCAGGTAACCTGTCACAAGAGCCACAGAGCTGTGAATCTGCTTGCCCTACACAAGAGTAACTGGACATTTTCATGGCTGTTTTTTCCAAGGGTCTGGTGAGCACACCGCTTTTCAAGGCTTGTTTCTTTGAGCAACACAGATTCTGAGCCTTTGAAGGGAGGCCTCTTATCATACTCAAGTGAATACCACACATACCACACATAAGGCATCTCAAGCACACACCTACTTCCCAATGGCAGTCACTGTGGACCGCTCGCTTCCCAAGTGAGCATCAACAAAGCCCTTCACAGCACTGGCCTCAGTTTCATCATGGACAAAATGTGGAAAACAAGAACTACTTCAAAGGCAGTTGGGAAGCTGGAAGGCAACAAAATCCCCAATATACACCTACCACATTCTCATCAAATAGAATTCCTTGCCTTTCTCCCAAAACTCACCATCTGGGGACCTCCAAAACTAAGTTATTTCTGGGCCAGTGCAAGAACAAAATGCAGCACTTGCTGGCAAGACTCCTCCCTGGAAGTTAGAGGATGGGGCTCCGGTTCTATACTCCATTACAAGGGCTTGAATAGGGTTCGTCCCGCCAAACCTCATGTCAGAGTTCGCTGTCCACTGAGTGGTATTATAAGGCAGAAACAATCTGGTTATAGTAGTCGGAAGTGGGGCCTGTCTGTATTAGACAAGGCCATGAGGCAGTGCCCTCAAAACTGGTGGATCTGGTGGTTTCATAAGAGGGAGAAAAACCAGAGCACACATAAGTGCCCTCCTTGTCTTGCCACATGCTGCCCTGCACCAACTGGGACTCTGCCAGCAGGAACGCCACCACCAGATGCAGGCCCTTGACTGGGCCTCCAGAACCATAGGCTGAAACAAATTTGTTTTCTTTATGAGTATCCAGCTTTGAGGATTTCATTATAACAATGGGAAATGAACTAATACAGCAAGAAAGATAGGCCTGACACCCCCTGCCCTCTAGGCATTGCCCATGCCAGCTTGGGTAGCTGTGGCCAAGAAGGGTATGGGGAGAAGACCAAAAGCTTCAGTCCAGCATCACAGGCTGGAAATTTTTCCCATAAGCCCGCAGGGCCCCTCAGCATGGCTCGATCCAATGTGTCTACCCTGGATCCAGGTTCTCCACTGTGTCTGGCCCAGAGGCACTTCCGGGAAGCCCAGAACCTGCTTGAGGATGCACTGCCCGGTCTTGGGAGGTCTGCTCACTGCCTTCTTCCCTGGAGGGAGCTCCCGCTGCTCTCCCTCTACCTCTGCTGAGTCTCTGAGTCCCTGCAAAGGACAGAGTCTCGCCCACCTGTATCCGAGCATCCCCAGCAGGCTCCACACGGATTCCCAACAAAGGCAGAGTCATAAAAACCACTTGCAAACAACGGCAGCAAACTGCACCTTATATAAACACTTTTCCACACGAGGAACAGGCCCACATCTGAACTCAATTTAGAATCGGTTTTCAAGTGTCTATTTATAGGCATCACACAGCCCTTCCTGGAGGATGGTGGGGAAGTCAGGGCTCTGGGCTCCTGTCCATCGCAATTCATTTGCATTCTTTTCATGTGCTTCTTCTCTAATTTCCCAGCAGCATTTTAACTCAAATGCAAGGTCACCTATCACTTAGACCCAGCACCACTTAGCAGTTTCTCCAGAGAAAAATACTAATTTTCTTCCCCACGCAGCAGGGCCCTATCCCCACCCTCTCCAGGACCTTGCACTGTGCTGGCTAAAGTGGATCTGTGCTATTTGGATGACCTGTGTCTCTGCACCGAAGGTCACTTTAAAGACATGCTCCACAAGGTCATGAGACCTGGGAAGGTTCAGCAGGGGTCAGTCATCATCTCTCCATCCGGCTGAGTCATCGCCCCAGTCAGGCACATTTCAGCTCCATCTCAGTGGCTGGAGAGAACACAAAAAATGCACTGTGGCTCACTTAGATTACCTGGCTTTTCCTAGGACTATCATTCCTACACACACGTTTCTCCATTCCTTTTTCTGACCTAGCTTTCTCCCAGAGAGGCAGGGAGGGCCAGGCCATTCCCCGGTATCTCTTGGCCATTGTGATTAGACAGGCAAGAGCCTACTCTTTTTTCCTGAAATTCACAATTACTTTTGAAATAGCCCCCTAATCTTTTGCAATCTTCAGGCTGGAAATTGAGTCCTTGGGTCACTACGTGAGATTAAAACCCTCTGTTCTCCAAACCATTTGTACATTCGTAAGTTTTGGTTTGAGTTTGGGGGCTGAGAAGAGTCTGACCCCAGAGACCAGCTTCCCAGAAGGACACACAGATACCAGCCACCAACTTCCTCTTTACAGAGCTCAGGACCATGTCCGCCAGAGTGCAGGGGCTCTGTCTAGATCCCAGAGTCCATCGCAGAGTGCAGACACAAAGAGCGCTTATAAGCGCTCAATGACCACAGCTGCCTGACTTCAAATACCATGCAAGGTCTGGTTCTCAAAGGAAGATTGCTGCTGAGGCTGCTGGCTTTCAGTTTCAAGACTGATTAATTTTCTCACAAGACACCACTTCAACTACCATCGCTGGTTCTGTATTATTTGACATGCAAATTTCTGGCAATAAATTGGACCTGTGATCAAACACTGCCTTTGAAATGCCATGTTTCTGGGCATTCGGGAGGTAAACAGAAATGATAAATACTCTTCAGAGTGGATGGCTACGGATTGGCTGATTACCTTTGATTCTTATGTGGGGGAGGGGGGTTCGGATCCAAAACTATCTTCAAGACCCACAAAAGCCCAAGTAGCTGGGGTGGGTGCTGGAGCAAGGAAGCCACTTAGGCTGAAAGAGCCTTGTGGGATCAGCCCCCAAGCAGGTCGGCACATGTAAATATCCACCAACGCAAGGGTCATGGGCCCAGGAACATAAACAGGCAGAGGGAACGGGTGTAAGGACCAATCTTTTTACCCTTTCTTTGAAAAGTTAAGACGATAGCTACAACTTTACAAACTCCCAGATATGGAAAGAACCCAGAGGAGGGGGTTGTGGGGGCCCTACAGGCACGGTCATGCCTAACACTGACACAGGAAGTCTGGATAGAGTTGAGAAACCTGATCTTACCCAGGACCAGTGGACTCACCTTCAGGGGGGCAGCTGGGTTGCCTCTAATCTCATTTCTTCTTCCCATTGACCCCAGAGCTATGGCTTAATTCCCTTGAGTTTAATAGATAACCCTGTTCTTTTTAAGGGGCTGGTCTCCGGGCATGCAGGCTTGCAGATATACAGTACACTGTGTCCGGAGTACAGAACAAGCAGAATTTGATGTGATATAACCATACCCGAAACTTACTTTCTAACAGGATATTCTGGCCACACTGAGAAAAGATCCTGCAATGGGTGTGGAAGGGGTCTGCGCAGAGCAGCTCGGCTCGAATGATGCCTGAGAAGCACGAGCTGAGTGCTGCAGCCAGCGCAGCCATAGCTCTTCCTGGAACCAGCCCGGAAGCTGCAGCCAGTACCAAACTCTGGATGCTCACGCGCTTTGGCACCAAGGCCTGGGGAGAAGCTTGGAGGGCAGGGCCCACATCTGCACGGCTTACGTGGAGCCGTCCGCACTGGGGCACCTGCCACAGGGGAGCAGGCAGCTGGTGCAGGTCAGCATGGAGCAGGGAAGCTTTGGCTCAAGATCTCCTAGGACCTAGTACTGCAGGCCACCCAAGCTGTCCTAGAGAGATGCAGAAAGAGGGCCCAGTGTCCCCACAGGTGTAACCACAACCACAGTTCACCCACAATCAGATTTCGAGGTGGGGGGATGGATGCTCCCCCAGGCCAGAATAAATATAAATATAAATATAAATATAAATATAAATATAAATATATATATATATATCAGTCCTTCCTGAGCAGAGAAAGAAAAAAGGCTCCAAGGCTTCACTGCAAGAACTGGCCACAGCCCAGTTTCTAAGGGAAAGAGCAGCTGGGCACAGAACGGGCACCCAATTCCTCAGAGCCAGCAGGAAGGCTGGGGGGCAGAGGTAGGGGGGTGACAGCAAAACTAGGACTCTCTAGCTCGAGTAAAAGCCAAAGTGCTGCTTACCAGTAAATTTTTAAAATTCTGAATAGCCAAGTCCCTAAGTTAGCTGGAAAATAAAAAGTACTCCAACACTAACAACTGTGTTCATAAATATAAGCATGTATTATTTTTCCCCTCGTGGGCAAGAAGCTGCATCTTCAGAATAAAAAGCTCAAAGCTTGAGACTCTCATTTGTGCAAATGTTCTGGGAACAAACTGTATCTTAAAGGAGTCTTCAATGGTATCCACGTTTCAAAAACAAACTTCATAGTCTGGGCAGGGGGCTTCTTAACAACGCTACTAACAATACCGAGGAAGGACAGACTGCTATGATTAAAATGGCCAATAAGCTCCATTCTTGGAAAACTTACTTTTCCAGCTCTGGAGGCCACATCAGATGAGGCATCCTCTGCCACCAGGTCCTCACTTCCTTCTCCAGATTTGAATACAGACAGACTCTGCTGGGTGGTTAGTTCACTGAGTGAGGAGTAATCTCTTCAAGACAACTTCCTTTTTCCAATTGTGGGGCCCATGCAGCCACATGAAGAGAGTTAAGGATGCTGACACAGAGTGTTTCAATCTGTTTCAAAACTCAAGAATTTGCTCTAAAACTAAACTGGCTTTTAGAACTCAGAAATATACTCACTTTTTCTGTGTGCTGTTTTTCAATAAAATACTCTGGTTGCCAAATATGGTCCTATGTTGTATAACATTTCAATCCACAATGGGCCACATAGGCAAGGGTGGCCCTACAGGATGACATGGCCAAGTGACACTGTAGTCACCTTTGTTTGTGTGAGCACACTCTGAGTTTATGTTTGCACAATAACACATTGCCTAATGACACATTTCTCAGAAGAATCCTGTCATGGGTGTGGGGCTGTAAGCCAAGGGGTTCCTTACAGCAGGGTTAAGATGACTGATGCACGTTGGATTTAAAACTAAAGGTGTTTTGCACCAACTCTGCTTTCACCTTCAACAGATTTGCGCTTGTGCAGCCCACAGCATTAGGGAGACAGAAACACAGTTCCCTGTACCCATCTTGGCAAGGGAGTTTTACCCCATAATCTTGGACATGTTTTTCCAATGATCTCCATATTGAACCAATCCTGTTTCTAGAATCCTTGCCAGAGGACAGTGCAACACTGAAGTATTAAAAACTGGAAGTCCATGCCAAGACTGTCCGTGTCAAGGGGCCAGGCACAAACCAGCAGGAGGCCAGGACAAAAGGGAAGGGAAGGGAAAAGAAGGCTTGCAGGCAGGCTCTGACCCCAAGGAGTGCAGGACCAACAGGGTTCACACCAGCTCTCCCAGGCTGCCTCTGCCTGGCTGTCCTTCTCATCATTATTCTTCTGAAGCAAATGAGGCTTCTATTTTTGCTGTGAGGAGCCTGATGCCTTCCAATTCCCAGGCGTCTCCTGGAGGGAGGCTAGGATTTTGTTCTCTATTCAGGCAGCGCAGGGATTGAAGGGAGGGCTGTGTAGGGAGGGCTGAAAGCCAGGAGAAGCAACGCCTGCCAGTCTTATCAAACGAGGACACAGTGCTCGCTAGGGCTCTGACCCAGGACAAGGTGAGGACGCCTGCACACGTGCATTCCCACGTGACCATGCAGGGCCAACCACATCCAGGCACTGAGCAGTGTCAGGCAACTCACAAGCACTAACTGTGTGCTACAGTTTGAATGTGTCCCTCACGGTTGGTGCTGGAAACATTATCCCCAGTTACAGCAGTGTGGAGCAGTAGGACCTTGAAGAGGTCATATTGGCCCTTCCCTCAGGAAGGGATTAATGCTGTTATCAAGGGACTAGGTTAGTTATCACAGGAGTGAATTCCTGATAAAAGGAGGAGTTCAGCTCCCCGCTTTCTCCTTCCTCCACAGGGTCATGCAGCAACAAGGCTGCATAGAAGCAAGAAGGTCAGATAATGGTACCTTAATACTGGACTTCCCAAAACCAAAACCTCCAAAGCCGGGATCAAATAAACTTCTATTGTTTATAAGTGGCCTGGTCTGTGGTAATTTGTTATGGCAGCAGAAAGTAGCGCAAGATACTGTTTCACAGATAAAAACCATTTAATCTCCAGTCCCAGTGTGAGCAATGAGACCTGTTCCACCCTCATTTTACAGATGAGAAAACCGAGGCACAAACAAATTAAGGAGTGTGCTCAAGGCCACATAAGAAATGCTGGAACTGAGACGTAATCCTGGCAGTGTGCCCCAACATGCATGCTCATAGCCACATATATGTATAGAGGAAGGAAAGGGAAAAGATATTTGTAACACATAAACCAAACAAAGGATTAGAATGATCAAAAAGAAAACAGAAAAAGGTACAAAAGGTATGACTGGCAATTCACAGGATAACAAGTATATGAAACAAACACATACATATGTGAACATAAATATACAAAAAGATGTTCAGCCTCATTGGCAGGCAAGGAAATGCAAATTAAGACCTCATATAGATAACACTTTCATCAGCCTGACAAATATTAAAAACATCTGACAATACCAAGTGTTGTCAAAGAAAAGGTGAAAAAGAAACTCATATACTCTGGGTGTGAATGCTCATTAGCACACCCACGTACTTTGGAAAGCAATTTGGCTGCTTCTAGTAAATTTTAAGATTCATGGCCTCCATTAAATGCCAATTCCAATCTTTGCTAAATACTGCAGAAAAATGTGGCTCATGTTATAAAGAGACACACACAGAATATTGGCACTTTTGTTTGTGACAGCAAAGGAGTGAAAACTGTCTAAATACCCATCCGTGAAGAAGTGAGTCTTCCAACCCCACACTGGCATCACACATGGCATTGAAAAGATACGAAGTACAGTGTCCTGTTTTCATATGGACTCTCCCACATACAATCTTAAGGAGGCAATGACAGGAAAACAAAGTCACACTCTCGTGGAATTTACATAATACTTAAAATGCAAAAATACCAGGGAAGATACATGTACAGATGTAGCAAGCTATAGGCAAGTACCAGACTCAAACAGTGAGCACCTCTGTGGGAGATAAGAAGATGCAATCAAGCAGGGCCTCCAACTATATTGGTCATCGTGATGTAATGAAAGTCCCCAATTCTTTGGCACGCTCTTCAAAAAGTGGAGCTCAATTCTCCTCCCCTTGGGGACTGTACTTAGTGACTTATTTTCAGTACATAGAAAAATGTACAAGTCTGTGTGGCTAATGAGCCCAGTCATAAAAGAAATTGTGGCTTCCCCTTTTATCTTCCTTGAATTATTCAGTCTTGGGAAAGCCAGCTGCCATGTTGTAAGAGAGCTCAAGCAGCCCTGTGGAGAAGGTTATGTGCCAAAGGACTGAGGCCACCCCACCAAGAGTCTTCTGAAATAGATCTTGGAATTGAATCCTCTACCCAGTCAAGCAGTCAGAAGACCACAGTTCCACCTCATCTCTTGACTGTGATCTAGAACCATCCAGCTATGCCTCTTACAAATTTTTTACTCAGAGACTCTATGTGATATAATAAATGTTTACCGCTCTATGCCAGAGTTTTGACATGATTTGTAACACAGAAATAGGTAATGGTAATATTCTCTACCTTAAGTAGCTTGCACTCATTAAGTGTTATCACACTGCTCCTTTTACCTTTTTGTATGATGCTGTGGACTGAAGGCTTGTGTCCCCTCAAAACACAAATGCTGAAATCGTGACTCTCAAGGACATGGTGGCACCTCTGGAGGTAGTGTGGTCATGGAGATAGAGCCTCATGAATAGGATTCATTCCCTTATAAAAAGGGCCCCAGAAAGCACCCTTGCTCCTTCTACCATGTAAAGACACAGGGAAAGAATGATCGCCTGGAACCAGAAAGCAGGCCTTCATCAGACACCAAATCCGCCAGCACCGCAACCTTGGACTTCCAGCCTGCAGAACCGTGAGAGTAAGTTTCTGTCATTCTCAAGCCAACTAGGCTATGATGTTTTGTCATTACAGCCTAAGAGGACTAAAACATGCACCTAATACAGTAAAGCCTTGGTTTATGAGCATAATTCATTTGGAAACATGCTTGTCACCCAAAGCACTTGTATATCAAAGCAAATTTCCCCCAAAACAAATAATTTGAACTCGGAAGATTTGTTCCACAACCCAAAGATACTCATATAAATATGATTACAATACCATACCATAATACAAAATAACAAAGAAAATACAAAACAGAAAGAAAAATAAACAAATTAACCTGCACTTGCCTTTGAAAACCTTCATGGTTGATGTGAGGGAGACAAGAGAGAGCGTTATTGTACAGGACGACTTTCACTATCATGAAATCACTGCTGCCTAGAGGCTCAGTGGAATCTTTTTCTCTTCTGCAACTTTAACAAGGAACCTATCCAATGACACTTTTGCCTCTTTTTGAGGATTTTGCAGAAATGTGACATCACATTGTCCTTAAACGGATTCATCACTCGCACTGCTACAGCCTTATTCATGTGGTGATTTTCTACCAAATTTTGTACTATTTCACACATTTTACATAGCTCCCTAAACTCAATTGAAGTGGGGGATTCCTCTGCCTTTTTCTCCTCTTCTGCAGACAAGATCTCCTCCATAACTTCTCGCAGTTGGGAGACAATCATCCTATCATCCCGCAGAAAGAAAGAGAAGAAAGATCATGTGACGTTCGACACCATGTACTACATGTAATGCAAGCCACTGCTTGTTTATAAAGTTAAAATGTACTAGAAATGTTTGATCATTTTGCAGAACAAGTTACTTGCAATCCAAGGTTTTACTACATAACAGAATTTTAATCCAAATGACTAATTTAAAAAAAGAAGCGACCTGCTGAGTATAGCCTGATAAAGTGCAGTGCATTCTCGTCCGAAGCCAGGCACACACCACAGTGACACATCGGAGGTGAATGACACAAAGTGGCCAGCCAATCCTGACACAGGAAATGCTGCCTGTCCCACTGACCAGGCAGGAAGAATCCTGCCCTTGAATGTGCTCAGCACTCCAGCGAATAACTGCAGCTGGTGGACGGTGCTAGATGGGTCACAGACAGGCAAGCATTTCTTCCTCTAGGTGTTAAGGAAATTCTTCTCTCCACAGGAAGATACAGAAGTTAGACACACCCCCATATGAAGGGTAGAGGATCACTGGGAGTTGTGGTTCAGCAGGGAAGAAGCGAACAAGAATTTATTGCATTAAAACATTAGACCAGGGGGACATTTTAAGATAGAAGAATGGGTGTGCAAGCCTGCAAAGCAGGCAGCACGTGCCCTTGGAGGTCTTGCTGGAGCGGTGGCACTGGGCAGCACCCAGGATATTCTGTCTCCTTATTTGCCTTCGCTGGACTTGGGCTCATCAAAGGAGAGTAGGTCTGCACAGATGCTAGGACCTGGCCAGCAACATCTCTGTCCTTCTCCATGTCTGTCTGCACCTCTTTCCTTTCAGGTTCCAGAAAGCAGAACAACATTTCACCCCTGAGGACCCTGCTACCATTTGGGCCCTGTGTGTGAGAGGCTTGGTCCCAGCTTGGAGATAGTGGGAGGTGGTGGGATGTCTGAGAAGCAAGGCCCAGGGAGGCTTTCGGTATGGCTTTAAAGGGGACGGCAGGACTTCACTAGCCTGTGCTCTCTCTCTCCCCATCCTCTCTCTCCATCCCTCTCTCCCCTTTACCACCATGAGGCAAATGCTTTTGCTCTACCACATGCTCCCTACAATGAGAGGGCCAAGTGACCAAGGACTGGGACCTCCACAACTGTGAGCCAAACTCTTCACAAATCGATGTTCTCAAATGTCTGGCAGAGTGACAGAAAGCTGATGAAGGACCCGCTGAGCTGGTCAGAGTGGACTGGCCCCGCTAGAGCAAGCAGAACAAGTTAGCCCACGTCAACCCTGAAGACCCACCATCCAAACCCTAAAAGTCACTCACTTTAAACTCTTGAGAGCAAAATTTCAAAACCCCGCAAGGTGTGCAATTCCCCTAGACATACTCATTCAAAGACAAAACAATGTTCAAAATCCATCTGATTTAAAACAGCTACTCTTTTCACCACCATCTGACAACAAACACAATAATATATTCTGAGCTTGCTTTCCCTTTTGAAAAACACAAAGAAGAATTTAAATCACCCTTTTCATGTTTCCGTCTTGACCTCAAATGTTGGGAAAATGACTGCAGAGACTCTGGATCTGTGTTTTGTTTGTTCACATTACTCACCGCCCTCTGGCTGCTGGGCCAGGGAGTGATCAGAAATGCCAACCACGAAGGAGGGCAGGCAGCCCTGGAGGCGTCCTGGAATCATTCCGTGCCCCACCTTGGCACACGCTTACCCGTCACCTCTGCAGATGGGCACAGCATGCAATGGGGCTGCCAGTGTCTCATTTAAGCCCCAGGGTGACCCCACGACATAGGATTACACCCACACACACACACTGCTGAGACAGCTGAGGTCTAAGGTCACTGCTGTAGTTTGGATCATGAAAGGCCCCAAGTGCCATCTGTTGAAGGCCTGGTCCCCAGCCTGGGCTGGTCACTGGGGACATACCCTTGAAGGGGACTATGGGACTCTGGCCCCTGCTTCCTCCTTTGCTTGCCACTGCAAGAGGTGCACAGTCTCCTCTGTCATGTGCTTTGCCACACACATGCTCACATTGTGGCGTGCTGCTTTGCCCTGGGCCCAAAAGCAGTGGGGCCACCCGAATGAAATGAACTGAAACTGTGAACAAAAATCAGCCTTTCCTCCCTATTTTGTGAGGTGACATGTTCCCAGAGCTACTCAATCCCAAGCTGGCACTGATCTTCAGCTCCCTGACTTGGCCTCTCTGCCTTGATTTCGTTCCAAGGAGGGTCACCTATTGTCCTAAAAACCAAAGAAGGTCTGAGGGAGCACTGGGATCCTTTAGGTCCGTTTTTTCCATGTTGAAGGCTGAGGTTCAGGGCAGTGAGAGGCATGCTGCAATCATAGCTCCTCAGGACGGTGGAAGTTGGTCTCCTCCTCCTCCTCCTGCCATCCCCCTGGGCACTGAGAACCGTCCTGGATGCAGTGCACCTGCCTCGGGACCTCGATGCCTCAGCGCCAAGGCAATCTGCTGTCCCAGGCACCAAGACCCTGCTGCAGACCCAAGTGTGAGTGGCGTTTGGGGGGGCATCGCATACTTCAAGGCACCAGTAGACATGAAGTAGAAAATACACACAGGCTTTCATTACACAGCCACCGAGCCCTGCCACAGAGCTGCCTGGCCCGTGCTCCCACGGTCACCCTGGCAGCAATACCTTAAGGGATTGTCCCCCACCCACAGGGCAGTTCTGTGTCTCTTTTCAGCTTTTACCAATGTGTTATTTTGCAGTCTCTCTCCTGGAATGTTGAAAAAGCCCAAATTTCGCACCCCGCAAAGCAAGCATTGAATACCAGGCTGGTGTCCAATTCCAGAACCTGCCGTGCCTGCTCGGCGCCCATAGCAACCCAACGTTACTGAGCGTGGCACCCGCTCACACCCTCGCAAGACAGTCTGGATGCGGTCCGAGATGCGCAGCACCCCGGAGGAGCCTGGTTCCCCAGGTGGCCAGGGCCTTCCGGCACCTCTTCTACCTCAGCAGGACCCTGGCCTAGGACAGGGCCACAGAGAGTGGCCTTGGGCCTTGGGTCACCAAGTCCTGTTAATTTACTCCTGAACTCCTCCCCATCCTAAGTCTCCAGGAGAAGACAATATTGTGTCTTGGGGGCACCAGGGGAGCCCTCCAGCCCGAGGGACAAGGAGCTCAGTTGCTTCCAAGCTGCCCTCAGGCCAGGTTTCTCCAACCCTGAGTTGACTTGGTGACCCCTCACTTGCTAGTGGGGGCACGTGTGTCAGAGGGTGGTAGTCCCTGAAGCGATCCCCTCAGTAAGCCATTGCATTTACTGCGACACATGTCATCTGCGGGCTTCTGCACTCCATACTCGTCTTGAAGACAAAAGTCAAATTTGAGTTCGGACTTTTTCAATATGCCAGAAAAGACTCTGGAAAATAACACAACGGCAAAAGTTGAAAAGAGACACACAGCTACCATGGTGGGCCTCACACTGAGTATTAGAAGAGGACCCCAGTGGAGTCATCCTCGTTAACAGTGGACCCCATTACTCACACGCACCACAAACACACAGGCTTTCAGGTGGAAAACAAATGTAGAGAGCAATTTCATTTTGTGAACTGGGCTCCACGCAAGCTAGGACCACTTGCCTGTCACCTTCCCAGGCGGCGGTGGAATCCATCACACACGAAGGCAGTCATCACACTGCAGCTGTTCCAGACAGACTCCTGCCAGGAGGCCAAAGAACTACTTCAGAGAATTAAAGACCCTTGAACAAGAGGGTGGCATTGTCACTTCAGGGTCTGCACCAGGGGGATCCCACAGCCAGCCTGCAGTGGTGACGAAGGTGAGCAGCTGACAATGGCTTCCAGTTCCACAAAGTTCTTTCCCACCTTGATATACCCGTGACCTCCATGGGAGCTGGGACCTGCCCGAATGGAAGGCTGTTGGGCCATGAATTGCTCGGTATTTTCCAGTTTCACATAGAGATTTCTACAGCCTGAAGCACCACTGCAGCTGGCCCGTCACCGAGACCTCATCTGGTCCCGCAGAGCAGGCTGGGTGCTGGCTCTGCGGGTAGCTGTGCAGGGATCGCCCTGAGCTCAGGAAGGATGCTTGCTTTCAATGTGTCACCAGGGTGTCCTGGAGTTAGACGTGGTTATCCAGGGCCTCATTCTAGTCTTGCTTTATCATGGCAATCTGCTGATTTGTTCGGGTCTGTCCTTATCAATTCATTTTCCAATGACTAGATTTTAAAGAAAACATGAGAATTTCGAGGGCCAAATATAAATCTCCCATTCAAAAGCAGAAATGTATCTGATAAGATTGCTTTCGCGGCAGCATGTAAGAATATTTGAACCAGCCTTAGGCTAAAGCTAACAGAACAGGAGAGACGGATGAGAGAAAGAAATGGGACCCAGGATAGCAAAGTCAAGATGCTAGATCAATCTTTGCCTGAAACCTACTGAAGTGGTCTTTTCAATTACGGGAGAAGAGTCTACATTACCCTGAAATGGGTTTGTTGTTAAGTACATCAAATGTCTTACTGGATGAAGAAACACCCTGAGGAGATAACAGGACTTCATCAGCTACAAGAGCAACAGAAATAAAACTTCATTAAGTCAAATTGAGTTCCCTTTCATGTAAAAATACCGGGCTGTGTGTGGCTTAAACAAAACATAAAATCCTGACTGACCGACTAGCACAGAGGCAACTCTGCTTTTCACATCTCACACAAGCGAAATCTAACAGAGAGTAGATTATATTCAGTCAGAGATCTTCTACTTCTCCAAAACAAACAGGGCCAGTCTAACTGGTCAGTGGTGAATCTATTAAGTGTCCAGGCTAAAAGGCATAATTTACATCGAACATTTTCTGCACCATTTCCCTCGCTCTGAAAGATAGCTTTGATCCTGGCTCACACTGCTGTGCTTACAGAAAATCTCAAGGCAGCTTTCAGAGAGAAATTTTCTTTTAATTAGCCACATAAATAAGCACTGCTCTGGTGATTGGCTGGCTATGGCTGTGTTGACTTGCTTTTCTCCCTCTCTCTCCCTCTCCCCCGCCCCCTCCCCCTCTCTCTTTAGCAACTGATGCAAAGACCCAAAGAAGAATCGGGGAAAAAATCACCTCTTCGCCGCCCATCCCATTCTGGACCTGGCCATGTGAGGATGCAGAGGCCAGTGCTTTGCGCAGTTGCACGGCCCAGGTCAAACTTACAGGCTCGGAGGCCCCGCCTGCCGAGAGACCACATGTGCCACCAGGATCACCATCTGCTCGAGCTCAGTGGGAGGGGCTCAGCAAGCCCAGGGAGCGAAGTGCTGGATACCCAAGCTTGCAGAGGAGCCGCCTGCCGACTGAAGACCCACACCAGACAGAACAACCTGCTGAAAGGGAGGGGAGTGGTGGAGAGGAAGACACATGGGGCTCCACCTATAGAAGAGGGTCCCCCAGCTTCCCTGTGCTGCAGACCTAGGGAAGTCGTGCTGCCCCCCAATGGCCAGCAGTCCTGCAACTCTGATAGGGCCCTGCAGCCCCTGCCCGCTGGGCAGCGAGTCCTTCAGTGCGTTAATCAAATGAGGATGGGAAGAGGACACAGCTGACACTGGGCTGACCAGAAACAGACCAAAGGCCCAAAGGAGAGGACACTATTTGCACCCACTGGATGCCAAGGAATAGGGGTGGGAGGCAGAACAGAACAGCCAGCAACAGCAGGGAGCTGGGTAACAGGATAGCTGAAGCCACAGCAGCACCCAAGAGAAAGAACCATGAAGAGACGGAGGAGGTGAGGGAGATACAAAGGGAGCCTGAGACCCAGCCTGGTGTCAGAGTCCCAGGCCAAGTCGGAGGAGTAGATGGAGGGCCGGCGGCGGCACTTGCCCAGAGCGTAGCTACCTCTGGCATTTCAGGCCACAGCACTGCTGCAGTCCTGGGGCACGCAGCAGCCACAGCGAGTGCGGCGTGTGTGAGGAATTTAAGGTCCTTGGGTCTCCTGACCTGCCAGGCACGGAGCCCTCTGCACTAATCAAGTGCTTGCAGGCCCATTAAGCAGCTCTGGCTGCTCAAGACTCTTAATGTGTTTGGAAAAACACAACCCAACTCCTGGATCGGGCAGAGTCCTTTCGACGGCCTGCTGCATTTTGCAGAAGGAAGCCCGAGCCCACCTGCCCTCCAGCAGCACCCGGGAAGGTGGCGCTGCTGCTCCATTCCTGCTGGATCATTGCGGAAGGACGCCAGGCACTCACCACCTCACAGCTGATTCCGTTACAGCTCACAAGCTACCTAAACAGCTCTGGGACTCAGGGAAAGATGGAGAAACAGAATCCCCTCTCTACAACACTGGCAATCATGGTCCCCCCAGGTGCGCTCCAAACGAGCCGCAAGACCCAACAGCTGGACACTGGGAACTCCTTGCTCTTCCTTCTGATCCATCATTAAAAGGACCCAGCCTTGGTCCTGGATGTGCCGCTGCCTTGGGGACATAAGAAGCACCACAGTGAGCCCAGGCCTGGTCCCACTGATGGGGGCTGGCATTCCTTCCCCAGACTTGAGGACACTTAAAGTGCTACAGGACTCCCTGAACAGAGATCACCACGGGTGTGTCCTGGGCGGTATCAGGGACAGTGAAGGTGGATGTTGCCCATGCCAAACAGCCAAGCTGCTGTCACCACTTCCGTCTGGGACACAGTTTCCTTTCCTCATGTGTCACTCTCCAGGAATTAGTCCCACTTGCACAGTCACACAGCCCCTAAGTAGCAAAGCTGAGATCTGAACTGCGGTCTGCCTGAGCCCACACTGCCAGCTGCTCCTGTTGCCCCAAGACTCGTGAGCAGGTCCACTGCATGCATGCACAGTAGAGAAAGACTCAGTGGTCAGAAAGGTTCTCACTTCCTCGAGGTGCTCAGAGTCTCCGCCAGGACGTGAGACAGCTTCCAGAAAACGTGTGCTGGCCACGTGCAGGACCGTGATGCACACGTCTGAGGGTGCCTCACTGAGTGTGCCCTGTTCTACACTCCCTTAGGGGGTGACATGCTGAACAGAGCCCACCCAGAGAAACTGGAAGCAGCTCTGGGTGCCCAAACAGAAAAGCACGCACTACATGTATTTTTGTTTGCTGTTTTGTTTTGTTTTGTTTTGTTTTGTTTTGCTTTGGTGATACTAGGAATTGAACCTAGGCCTTGCACACTGAGTCGCATCCCCAGCCCTTTTTTTTATTTTGCCTTTTTTTTTTTTTTTTTTTTTTTTTTTTTTTTTTTTTTTTTTTTTTTTTTTTTTTTTTTTTTTTTTTTTTTTTTTTTTTTTTTTTTTTTTTTTTTTTTTTTTGAGACAGGCTCTTACCAGGTTTCCCAGGCTGGCCTTGACCTTGCAATCCTCCTGTCTCAGCCTCCTATGTAGCTGAGGTTAATTACAGGCATGCTCCATCATGCCTGGCCTTACAGTGTTTGTTTGTTTCATTTTGTTGCAGCACTACAACCTCAGCCCATTTTTCATTTTTGAGACAGGACCTCACTAAGTTACCCAGGCTGGGCCCAAACTTGTGATCCTCCTGCATTAAACTCCCAGTATGCAGGGAATCAAGGCCTGTGCCACCAGGCCTGGCTCCTACATGCGTTTCCAATGAGGCAGGATCCCTTGTCCCCAGCATTCATCTCATGTGCAGAGAGCGTGGGACTCAATCACAGCCACTGGAGTCAAGAAAGTCCCTTCTAGAGCAGCCCGTCCCTGGGAACTCTTGAAATGCTGCTCTTGGAGGCAGAGAGCAAGGCCCAGGCTGGTGACTCCTTCCGCTGGGAAAATCCTGGGAATGGGGCTGTGCTAGACTAAGTGTTCATCTCTCTGGGTGGACATTAAGTTATGACAGTGAAACCCTCACAAATGAGACTAGAAGACTCCAGAGTCTGCCACTGTCTCTGTTTCTCTCCCCTCCCCAACCCCACGTGAGGACAAAGTATGAAGGCCACCACATGAACCCCACACAGAGCGCCCTCAGAAGGAACTGGCCAGCACCTTGACCTCTGACTTGGCAGCCTTCAGAATTTTGAGGAATGAGTCTCTATCGTTGAAGCTGCCCAGTCTATGCTTTCTTTGGTTACACAGCCTTGCCCCTAAAAGAGGAAGACACACATCACTCACAAGAAAATGGTAGTGCTGAAGGAATCTGCGCAATGAGATGATGTTTATTTCTCCACTCTCAAAAGATTTTTTAAAGAAATTGAATCAGTGTTTTAAAACCTGGTCATCACTCATGCACCACGACCAGAAACTGGTCTCAAACTCAAGTGATCCTCCTGCCTCAGCCTCCCAAGTAGCTGCACACCACTGCACCTGGTTTATACGTTTTAAGGAGACCACCAAGAAATAGCTCACTTCATTCTTATATCAGTTGCTTTCCAGAAAGGAAAAGGGTCAGATGCTCAGTGCTGTAGGTCTAATACAACCTCTATGCTAAAATCAAGGAAAGACCTGCATGCTCAGGTACAAATGCATATGCAAAAACCCTAAAGAAAACAGTCATGAGGAACCAGCAATTTGTAGGAAACATATCTTGATGAAATATGGGTTTATCTCAAGAATGTCAAGTCGGTGTCGTATCAGAAAAGCTATTAATCCAACCACATGAATTCATCACATTAACAGATTGATGCAGAAACCATTTCATAAAATTCAGATGCATGATGCATTCATAATTAAAAGGAGGGGGAAAAAAAGCCCCAACAACTGAGGGCCAGAAAAGGACTTCCTTCCCAGAGGGAGGACCTACAACAAGCCACAGCAAACACCTTCCTTCACAGGTAAGACCCTTACAGAAAGTATCACTGCTCTCCTGCACTGCCCCATCTCTGCTGACCACAGAACTAAGACAAAGGAAGCGGGAAGATGAGGACCAGGATAAGGGGTTTGCTTCATTCGTCATTATTTGCAGGAGACACGTTAGCCACAAAGAAAAAACTCAAGAGGTGTTACAAAACACTCAGCAAGTTGCAGAGTAGCAGATCGAGGCACAAGCTCAAGAGCTAGCAGAAAAGGTCATTTTCAAAAAGATGCCGTATGGACAGGTGCCAAAAATAGATGCCGAGGAACTAATCTAGTGTAAAACATGCAAGACCTTTGCAGAAAAATATCTATTACTTTAATTGGATGGCATAAAAAAGCAGAGCTATTAAAACAAGACCTCTGTGTGTCCTGAGCGTATCTGGATGGGAAGGTGCCTTCCGAGTGACTCACACAGGGGCCACGACTCAGTCAGTCCAGGCAGATGCCCTGGTCCCCTGCTCTCCTCCACGCACTCCCGCAGCCAGGGCGACCTGAACGGCACCACAGCCTCGCAGAGAGGGGGCGCTGTGAAACCTGGACTTCTGCCGTTATGGGCAGTGAAATGGTGCCTTGGGGTAACTTTCATTGACATTTGCTTATGAGAGTGGTTGAACATCTTTTCATAGGCTCAAAAGACCATTTGGGATTTATTTCTGTGTAGATTATCTGCCAATATATTTTGTCCATTTTTATTGGGTTTTTGATCTTTTTTACTTCTAATTTTTATAATCTCTATATTTTAGAGGAATAAACTTTGTGCTGTAAGTTGCGGTTATTTTCAGTTGGTTTACTATCTAGTTTTTCGCTTGGCTTACGGTGTTTTCTTCCCTCATTTGAAGGGTTTTTTTTTTTTTTTTCACCTAATGTGATTGAATTTGTTGATCTTTTCTTGTATTGCTTTTGGATTCTGAATCATAATTTTATCCACGTAGTTGATAAAAGAATTTATCTCCATTTTCTTCTAGTTCTTGTAGTAACATCTGCCTATCCAGAGCCATCTGAAATGTATGACAGAATACGATAAAAGACATCAATAACATTTTATTTTGTTTTCCAAATGGCTAGCCAGCTGTCCCTAAACGATTTTTCAAAAGGTTTTATCTACTACCATTTTATTTTAGGAATTTTACATTGATAGATCTAAGTGAGACTGATGTGGAGTTTTCTTTAATTCAATAATGTTGAGGTTTCTATCCTTTTCTATGCTCTGGAGTAATTTAAGTAACATTATGTGTGCTTTACAAGTTTGAAACAATTCCTCTGTGAGAATATATAGGCTTGGAGATTTTTCTATTTTTTTCCCCAGTAGAAATTGGTTTTGGTTAAACTTTATATCTGCTGGAATGAGTTTGGGTAAATACCATTTTCCTAAAAAAGTGCCCTTTCTACCAAGGCCTTCACATTTATCCACGTGGCATTGTGCAAAGTAGCTTCTAATGATTTTTAAAATATCTTCTGGATGGCTGGTTATTTCCCAACTGTTTGTGTATTTCTTCTCTCCTTTCCCATCATAATCACATTAAAGGATTTCCCACTTGATTTTTTTCCCTAATAATCAGTATTTGGGGTATAAAGTAATTCCATTTTTTTTCTCTTCTAATTCATTGATCTTCAACTTTACTCACATTTCTGTCATTCTGCTCTCAGTTTACCAAGTTGTTTTTATATAAACTTTTTTTCCTTGGTACTGGGGATGGAACCAGGGTCTCGTACCTGCTAAGCAAGTGCCCTATCACTGAGTTGTATTCCCAGTTCAGATAGGATCTTGCTAAGTTTCCCAGGCTGGGCTTGAACTTGTGATCCTCCTTCTCCAGCCTCCTGAGTTGCTGGGACTACTGACGTGTGCCATCATGACCGGCTAACACTGTGAGTTAGATGTTTAACTCATTTGTGTATTTTCATATCCAAAGCTATAACCATAGCTTCACTTGTACCCTTGTAGACTCACATATTTTCATTATCATCATATTCTAGAAATGATGCAATTTGGATTTGCATTTTTCCTTTCACCCTAACATTTAGTAGAATTTAATCTTGTAATCTTCCCGACTGTAGGCCCGTTTTTGCTTTATCTTCTGACTCATTTTTAGTTTTATTACATTGTGATCACAGAAGGCTGTTTATATTATTTCTATGTCATGGAACTTACTGAGGTTCTCTTTGTAATCAAATATATGTCAGCCTTCATAAATGTTCTGTGTAGTGTGGAAACTAAGTTGCATTCTCTGTTATCTCAATACAAAGCCTGGTTATGTTTGGAACATATTTCTTGGGGTCCTTCTCATATCTCTTAGGCTGACTGACAGACACAGTTTCCTGGAATTAGTCTATTTCTACGTCTCCCTGGCTCTCCTGTGCCTTCCGCTTTGTGGAGGTCCTGGGGGTGCTGTGTGGAGCGCAGATAACCACAGCTGTAGTGCTCTCCAATCTCTCCCTTTGTTTCTTACAATGTCTTTGGGCCCGAATTCTAGCCTGGCTGAAATCAGGATTAAAGCCTGATTTCCTCTGCTTTGTGTGGCCTTCACTGCTATATAGGCCCCCTGTTGTTTTCTGCTTTTCTGAATTACTTTAATGCAGGTGTGATTCTTTTACACACTAATGAACTGGGCATCGCTGTGTGCACTAGCTACAGGTTTGTGTTTTTGTTTTTTTGGTTTTTTTTGTTTTTTTGCAACTGGTGGGTTAAACCCACATATATTTATTGATGTGGAGGCAAGGTTTGTCTCAGCTCTGCTTATTATTTTGTGTTGTATCTGCAGTGCACACTTCACTATGGGGTCTGTTTTCTTCACCCCTTTAGCAGTTTGCTCTGTATTCTTATGCCTTTGGGTACTTACCAGGTCCCATATTTTTGTTCTAGTTGTCATCCTAATACCCACATCCTAATACCAACACTTCTTGCTTTTCAATAGCATCTTTTGGCTTCACTTATAGAGCAACTACTGCGCCAGTTCTATTTCCCTCCTTTTTGTCTGTATTCCACTTGTTACTTCTACTAGTTCCATTTTGCCAGAAAATATTGCATTTATATCTATGCTGCCATATTCCTGCTTTTAAAAAACATGTATTACTCACTACGTTAGTATGCCCCCTTTTCTCACCATCTCTAATCGGATGAAGCCCGTCCCCGTGGGGTAGCATACATTATTATTTCTCACCCTCAGTGGATCACTTTAAACATCTCTATCCTCTACATGACAAAAGTATTTTCAATAATTATGGCCTAATAAGTGACAATAATCATTTCCTTCACTGATCTATGATTATTAGAACAATGAAAAGCTTTCAAAGATAAGTTTCAGTCCTGAAGATAGAATCTACATGCAGCAAAATGTTTCGTGTGTCAAATGAACATGAAACTCACCAAACAGGAAACCTATAGTTCACCATTTGTGCTCTGTTGTACCATTCAAATTTTAAACAAAAAAATAAACTCCAAGTGGTCACAGAGAATAATAGAACTGAAGAAATTCGAGTTCTGCTTCTTTGTCTTTACGACTACTATGCTACCACAAATTACTCCTAATCTGCCATTTATACAGGGGAATATGTGGTTCCCAAGGCACAGATTCCATCTGAAGGGGATTTAAATGATTCTGGACTGTTAATAACTTACTCTCAAAATATTATATACCTGAATGTAATTCTGCACAGGTCAGGGGCTGTTTGTATAATGAGAAATTCTCCAAATTAACTGCCATGTAAAAGACAATGTTTATTAAAACGTAAGTAACACAAATGTGCTAAAATGAAGTTGACATGCATTATTAAAATACAACAGAAATAAAAATAGTTGCTTAGAAACTGGACCAGCATTTTTTGAAAGACATTTAAAAGTGCTGAAGCACAATGACAACAGAAGGCAGGCTGACTTTAGTTCCATCTTTGTTTGTAAACTGTCCAAAAAGGATGCAACTCTTCGTTGCCTAATCCCCAGGTGACCCCCAACATACCACTCATTCTGAGAGATTCCTTAAGTATGAGCTGTTGATTACAATACTCTTTTAGCTCTTGGACACTTAAATCATTGTTGGATAAATAGAAAATCACTAGGTCACACTGTCTTTCTTTCTTTCTTTCTTTCTTTCTTTCAATTTCTTGAAAATGTCTTGTTTTGGCTAAATTGTCCCAAAGTCTAATGCCAAGTTGATTTTCTTTCCATTATAAATATGTAACTCCATCTTTTTGCTCAGAGGCCCTACTGACCTTATCTCTATTTTTAGAGTTTAATATTTGGGGGAGCACAGGTCTTGAGTTGACCATAGTCAGGATAGTCGTCTATTTCCACATAGATTCACATCTTATTTTATTTCAGGAAAGCTTCCTTGAATTAGTTACAAGCTTCAGTTCTCTTCCATTATCTCTTCCCCACCTCCACCATGGGGTCTACAATCATAAGCATGCTGGATCTTTTTTTTTCAATGACAGTTTTTTCTGGGTCCTTTCTACATCCTTCTTTCAGTTTTATTTTCATGACTCCTTTCATTTCTCCCTTTCCTGCACTTTCAGTAGTGTAGTAAGTTACTATCGCCCTCTTAGGGCACCTTATAATTTGCTATTATTTCAGAAATTATTCTGTATTTTTCTTCTGTTTCTCTCCTTACTCAGCGTCTGTTTCATATCTTCTGTTGTGCATCCATTTCTAGTCTCATTTTTTTGAATTGCTCACTAATTCACGGTGGGTTTTTCTTTCACATATGCAATTGCTTATTATATTTCATTTGTGTTCTTTACTTAAGGCTGTTTCCATATGCCTAGACGTTTTGTTATACATTTTCTACTCTTTCTCATAGCAGCACTATCAGGTGCTAGGGGTGCTTAAATGTTATTTACTGGAGTCAGACTCTCCAGTCTGTCTGCACCAACAATCAGACGAGACTAAGGGGTGGAGCAGGGAGGAGAGATTTTTGCAGCTGGCTTGGAGCCTTGGTTCAGTCATGCCTTCTTCCCTTTCTACTCAAAATACAGTTTTTGTTTTTGTTTTTGTTTTTTTAGTTAATGGTAGAGACGTTCTTTCTCCTCCTCTCCTCTGTTCCTCTGGTCTTTCTTGTTCTTATTCATTGATGCTCTATTGCTTCACTAAACTCCTGAGCTTTTGGTGGGGTCTTTCTTCCTTTTCACATCAAGTCTCCAGGAAACACTCTTCTTTGCCAAGAACTCCCGCTTCTAGAAGGGGAACATCTGATCCCAATCCCTTCTCTTTTCCTCCTTGAAAAGCCAACACTCTGAGTCACCACATCCCAGCTCTGCTCCCAGCATGCCCCCCTCGCCCTGTGGATGGCACCCCTGCTCTGGCACCCTGGAGCCATTGCTGAACTCTCCCACAAACCACTCTGGAGCCACTCCAAGCTCTGGCCTGGGCTCTAAGCCCAGAGGACTGGTTTGGAGGCCCCTTCACTGTGTAGATGCAAACAGTATTTTCTGTGTTATCAGTCTCCTGGTTGCTCTATCGCCGTGGACTATGGATGACTCTTTCCTCTCCTGTTGATGCCATCCTCCTACAAGGATCCTTCTGAATTTTTTAAAACACTGCAAGCACAGCAGAAGAGATCTTGAGTAAAAACAACTTTATACTCATTATAAACATACCAGAAAAACGTAAGTTTCTACAGATGATAAGCCCCAGGAAGATTCATTGTTGAGGAAAATTGTCAGAACGTGAAATGAAAACAATGAAGAAGCGATTCACATGGTGGCAGTGAGCAGGAGCTGGGACCACCGCAGCAGCACCCGTGGGTGTCCAGGGGACGCTGGGCGGGCTGGGAGATCTCAAGGCACCAGACTGGGATGGGCATTTCCCAGTAACTCAGATGTGACCTGGATGTGTGTGTGCACACCCATGTGCACACCCGTGAGTCTGTGAATGAGATGGGGCTTCTTTTATCAGCTTTCTGTTCTCTTCATGTATGTCACCCTTTCTCTGAGTTCTCGTCCCCTCTCTCTCTCCCTCCCTCCGTCTCTGTCTGCGCCTTCTTCTGCAAAGGAAAAAAATTCAGAATGTTCTCATCCTCCCTCACACTATGTGAAGTTTTCTGACCCTGACGACTCCTAGAATTATGAGACATTAGGGTGAACTTTGCAGGACATTTTAAAGTGAAAAGACAAAGACTTAGACTTAGCGACATAGAAAAGATAAACTATCTTCTAAAATTGTTCTTTAAAGCTATTACTAGGGGTGTGGGGATACGTCAGTGACAGAGCACTTGCCTAGCATGTGTGAAGTCCTGGATTCAATCCCCGGCAGTTCAAAAAATAATAATAAAATATATATCATTTTAATTATATAATCTTAATATGCAGTAGATTATATCTATGCATTATACTAGGTATTCTGTATATTCTCTATTAGGTACTTATATAAATAAGCTTACATTAAACATGGTTATATGTGAAATATAACATATAATATCTAGTAATAAATGACTAAGTAATGATCACAGGAATCACAATATGCATGCCTCTGTGTATAACTTTCAAAGCCGCCAGCATGCACTGCCCCATCTTACAGAAGGCTATCTAGTATACACTGTATTATGTGGACTGCACAGAAAACCAGAAAGGGTTTATATTAATCTGGCATCTAAAGGAAAACATGAGAAACAGAGGAGCAGCAGAACTGGAGTGCGCTGCTGAAACTTACAATTTTACAAAGCCAGGCAGGCGGTGAGGAGCTCCTGCACATCTGCTCTTCCTGGAGAACCGGGGCTCCCTGGCAGAGGCACACAGGCCACCTCCCACCCCCGTCCCACCCCCCAGCAGGGCAGTGGAAGGAAGTGGTCTCCACTCTTCAACGCCTAAGTGGGGCCACTCTGGGAACCACAAATCCATTCCCACCTGGGTCTATCTCAGCTCCCAAGTGGAGTGTTGTGAGCTTTCGGCCCCTTCACCCCTTAGCCACCTTCAATGTCCTCATCAGCCCCATGGGGATCTGTGTCACTGCCCCGTGGGTACCCTGCAGGTCACCTCCACTTTCTGGACACTTCACCAAGCCTCCCTCTGCACAGTCGAAGGATGGGGAAGCTGATGACTTATTCTTGACACCTCAGAATATGTGCTGATTTATAAGGGAAATGCCTCAAAACACACCCTGAGTTTCCTTTGAAAGTTACATGGAAAGCCCGGCAGAATTTGAAGTTATTCATTGTTATGTAAAATAAATTCAAATTGCTTTAGCACCTTTACAGTTCTACTGCAGCTCCTTCTTGGTCAGCTTGACCTGTGAGGACTCACAGGGCAGCATGCAGCCATCAAGAAGCTCCCCAAGTCTCATGAGGACAATTAGGAATGTGAGCGGGTCACGGTGCACACACCGCTCTCCAGGTTACTGGCCTCCAAAACAGACTCGGCACGGGCACTTGTACTTCCCAAGTCTGCTCCCCATCGAATCGGACTCTGCCTTTAGAAGTCAGGGAAATTGAGACACAGACATAGACACAACGAGAACGCCACATAAAAATGAAAGCAAGGATCTATACGCCACAGAACGCCAAAGATCACCAGCAAGCCATGAAACCAGAGGAGAGGCCTAAACAGATTCTCCTTGACTGCCCTTAAAAGGAATCAATCCCTCTGAAACCTTGATCTCAGACTTCCAGGCTCCAGGGCTGAGAGCATGAATTTGTGTTGTTCAGGACCAGCCAGTCTATGTACCATATACTAAGAAAGCAACACTGCAACGTTCTGCAGCTCTCTGGGTCTCTTTGTGCCCCGTATGTAAGAGCTCTGCTGGACAAGCTGGACATGCTGGACATGCCTGAATCAGAGTGCTCTGGAGTCTGGGGCAGGAGAATTACAAGTTTGGGGCCAGCCTGGGCAACATGGCAAGAGCCTGACTCAAAATGAAAGTAAAAGCAAACCTGGGTTCTATCCTCAGTACTACCAAAAACTAATAAATAAATAAATAAATAACAAACCCAAGGTTTTCTGGAGATTGCTATGGGTGGCAGTGTGGTTTGCCCCCACTGAAACTCATGTTGGGTTGAGGGCCTGTAAAAGACATTGACAGCTTTCTTTCAAGACTGAGTTTGTTCTCTCAGCAATGGGTTAGTGCTTTCGAGAGCAGGTGGTTATTTTACAGTACGTCAACTCCTTTATCCCCTCGCTTCCACACATCCTCTTGTCCTGTTTTCCTCCATGAGTTGACACAGCATGGCGTCCTCACCAGAGCTGAGACAATGACGGCACCACATCCCTGGACCTCCAGAGCCAGGAGCCAAAATGAACCTTTTATCCTTATAAAGCATTTAGTCCCAGTTACTCTGTTACAGCAACACAAAACAGACTGACACAGAGAGGAAGACCTAAAGAAGGCAAAGCAGAAGAGAACACTTATCCAGAAGGCTGGCAGCAGGGTAGTGAGGAATAAGAGGACAAAGAAATCTCATTCACAGGTAGCTACAGAGAAGACATCTGCAGGGCTCAGGGCCACAAGCCACTGTCTGGGGACAGGGCTGTCCGCACCACCACTCACCTCTAGTTTCTCTAGGTATTTGAGGCTCAGCGAGGTGGAGGGGATGGATCCCTAGGCCCATGCTCCCCAATCCAATCACATTCTCTCTGGCCACTGGCATCAGAACCATGCACTCCGTGGAATCCAAATGTTGTTCCCTTCTGTCCCTCTTTGCCCAAGTCATACTTCTCTGGGACACAAATAACAGAGTGATTCAGATCTTGCCCCCAGGGTGCTTGCCCCCAGGCTCTGATAGGCGGCCTCTCTGTCCTTCCAAATGCGCCTGCTGGGGCTCTTTTGGATCTGAACCAAAAACACAGCCAAATCACATAAGAAAGTGGGCCCGCTGCCAAGAGTCAGGGCTCAGCTGCAGCAAACAGAGCGCAGGCAATCAGCAGAGCCTTGAGGCTGGATCTGGCGAAGGGGCTGTGTTGTCCACAGCACATCAGATAAATCCCTAAATAGCAGCATAAAGTAAGGGCTGCAACCACATGCCACACCAAACCTAAGACACAGAGACAACACAGACAGCAAGCCAGGCATGGTGGTGCACGCCTGTAATCTTAGCATGCGGGAGGCTGAGGCACGAGGATCGCTGTGAGTTCAAGGCCAGCCTGGACTGCATAGTAAGTTCAGAACCAGTACATAGAAAGATCCTGCCTCAAAAACAAAAACCACTGACAGCAAGACTCTATGACAAATGATAATGTTCCTCCAAAACCCAAAAATACAAGCAAAGTGGAAACGCACAGCTAATGACCTTGAGATCTCTGTAGCCTCTGCAGAAGAATCCGACAGAAGGAGCAGGTACCTAGGAAGCCTGAGAAGAGGAGAGGCTCAAACAATGATATTCTCAGAAGCCCGTCAAGGCGAGAAGAGACGCGAGGGGCTTTCCCATTACCATAGTGACAGAAAGCACCTCAGGGGGACCCAGTAGTGCGGACTCCTGGAATCGAACACAGGGCTGCTTCCAACTCATGACTCACACTGGGAAACCATCACAGCAGGGGCATCAAAATGAAGTAGGTTGCTGCAGCAGGAGGATCAATGTGAGTTCAAGACCAGCCTGGGCTACAAAGTGAGTTCAAGGCCAGCCTGAACTGCATAGTGAGACACTGTCTCAAAAAATAGGGCTGGGGATTTAGCTCAGTGGCATAGGCGCTTGTGTGGCAGGTATGAGGTTGTAAGTTTGATTCCCCAGTACCAAAAAAAAAAAAAAAAAAAGAAGTAGGATGGAGATTACAGAAAGAGAAGGTCCCAGTAAAAATGGGGCAGGAAACTGGGGATTAGGACATTTCAGAAAGTCATAACGTTTTTGTAATGCTACATGTGAATAATAGAAGAAACAGTTCTATGAATGTAGAAATATTATCCTGAACCACATCTCCTAAAAGTTCAGAAGAATTAATTTCATATGAAGAGCAACAGAAAATACCAAGACCAAAAAACATGCAAGATTGTTTTAAGAAAAAAACAGAAGAATGAATAAAATTACCTCCCTCCAAAAGATGAAAGAATGCCAAAAATATATCCCCAAGGAGATCAAAACAGTTACTTTTGTTCCAAAATCAATTAAGAGAAACTAAAAAAAGACACAAAAGAACAATATGAATCCAAATTAGACATACCTAGACATTAGATGAAAAAACTCAGGAAAGAATTAAAAATGTTTTCATTAGTAACAAAGACAATTATTTTGGGAATTAAGACTCAACTTGAAGGAATATAAGAGAAGATAAATAGAACACATAATGCTATGAATATAAATATAAGACAAAAAAGAGGAAATTATCAAAAGCCAAAAATAAAGAGATTTTTAAAAATTCTAGAAAAAGTGACAACTACTGAAGGTGACTCGAACAAAGAAGATGCAGTTCATAGAAAGTGTTCCTTAAAAAGTGAATCAAAGCAAGGGGAAAGAAAAGATACCAAAAACTGCAATTCTAGAAACTTTCCTCAAAAAAAAAAATATTACAAATTGAAAGAGTCCACCGCATACCTAACAATACTGACCCATTCAGACGTATTCTGGTAAAATGACTAGACTTTTAAAGATAGGAAAATGTTCAGTGAGCACCTAGGAATAATTTTCTTCCTCTTAGATCACATAGAAGGGAAAGAAAATTAGATTGTCAGCAGACAACAATAACCTCCGGAAGAAAATGGAGTAATAAGGTTTAAGACATTCAAAGAGTGTACAGCAAAACATTCAAAGACAAGGTTCCATGAGACAGCTGTCCCCATGTCAGAGGCCAGCCCCGTACCCCCACATCCTCATCCTTCTGCACCCCTCTGTGTCCAGATATCTTTTTCTTGTAAGGACACATCATACTGGATTAGAGACTACTCCAATGACCTATTTTTAGCTTGATTAAAACCAGAGACCATCTTTCCAAATAAGGTCACATTCTGATACACTGGGAGTTAGGAGTTCAACATATGAATCTGGGAGAGACACAGTTCATCCCCAAACAGTGTCTGTGAGAATCAACTGCTGCTAAACTCATGGAAAAAGAGACAAACAGACATTAAGTGCTTTCATTAATCTTGCCAAAAAGATAAGACTCTAAGGCAGATGAAGTCCCTAGATCTGGCTACCAGTGTACAAGAGAGAAAGGACAAAGGGATATGTAGACTTTCATTGTGAGTACATCCCCCAAAATAAGACTGCAAGACATGCCACAGGTCAAAAATCCCAGAGTCTCCAAAAGATACTTTGTAAGGAACAGACTGAGAAGGAGAGGATGGTGGTTCCTCAGAAATTACAGAACAGAGTGACTATCACTTAGCAACACATCTTTTGGACACATATCCAACAGAATTGAAGGCAGGAACCCACCGAGATTCTTTGTGTTCACATTCATAGGAGCATATTCAATGTTCTCAAAAAGTAGAAGCAATGCAAGTATCCATCAATGACTGAACTACTGCACAAAACGTGGGATATACATATAATGAAATATCATTCAGCCTGAAACAGAAATTCTGACACACGCTGCAATTTTATGAGCACATTTCACTAAATGAAAAAAGCTAGTCACAGCCACTATGTGGTTCCAGTTATACGAGGAACGTGAAGCTGTCAAAATCCCAGGAACAGAAAGGAGAATGATAACTGCCAGCAGCCGAACAGAGGGGAAAAGGGAAGTTATTGCTTAATGGATACTGAACTTCAGTTTTGCAAGATGAAAAGAATTCTGGAAAAAAAAACCAAGAAATGAATTCTGGATATCAGTTGCACAACAGTGTGAATGTACTTAATGTCACTGAATTGTATTCTCAAAAATCATTAAGATAATAAATTTTATATGTATATTTTCCTACAATTAAAAGTTCTTAATTAAAATACATTTTAAAACAAAAGAATGAAGAGAGAACCTGTAAGTCCTAAAAGGCTTTTAAAAAATCTCAACTCCCAGATGGTATAAACTATCTTTTCATTCTATTACCCTATGGGCAAAAATTCAACTGGGCGCCGGGCGTGGTGGCGCACGCCTTTAATCCCAGCACTCGGGAGGCTGAGGTAGGCAGAGCGTTGTGGGTTCGAGGCCGGCTTGGGCTACAACGCGAGCACAAGGCCGGCCTGAGCTACATAGTGCAACCCTGCCTCAAAAAAACCAGGGCCGGGAGTTTGGCTCAGTGCCTTAAGCGCTTGCCCTGGCAGGTGCGAGGTTGTGAGTTCAATCCCCGGTGCCGCAAAAAAAAAAAAAAAAAAAAAAAAAAAATTCAACTGGGCATGGTGGCACACACTTGTAATCCCAACACTTGCAAGACTGAGGCAAGATGATCACCCTACCAAAAAGAAAGCAAAATTTTTAAATTTAAAATGTATTGAATGATCTAAAATTAGATTGTGGTGCTTATTCAAACTTCATAAATATAGCAAAAGCAAAGCAAAACAAAACTGGATTTCACGCTTTGAAAGGGTAAATTACTTGACATGTGAATTATGTCACAAGTAAGCTATTTCTAAAAACAATAAAAGCAAAATTGAATGTAAGAGCAATTGACATGAGAACAGAGAATCCACAACGAATAGAAACCAAAAATATATTAGCAGCAGACCTATCTTTTAAAGACTGGCCAAAGAAAGTTCTTCAAACAAAGAGAAAAATAACAGAAGATAAGAACCCTCCTCCTGTTCATTACCTTCTTTAATCTTTGCTAAAATTTGGATCTAAATATCCCTTAATGTCCATGTGTTGGGGTCTGGTCCCCAGGGAGACAGTGGAACTATTAAGAGGCTCAGGCCTACTAGGAGATCCTCAGGTCATTGGTGGCATGGCCCCAGGAACTACTTTGTTTGCTCCCTATCACTGAGGGAAGCAGTTTTGTTCTACCATATACTCCTGCCATGATGTGCTGCCTCTCTACAGGCCCAAAGCAGCAATGGCAACTAACCATGAACTGATTCTTCCAAAATTGTGAGCCCAAAACCTTTTCTTTCTACAAGTTGATTATCCCAGGTATTTGTTACAGTGATGGAAAGCTGTTTAACAAAGAAAATCTCATCTCATGGTTGAAGAAAAAATGACCACAACAAATACTGAGGAAATACTTATGACAACTATATTAAAAAGTGGAGAAGATAAAGAGACCAACATGGAACAAAGGTTCCTACACTTTGCTCAGACTCGGATGCCATCAGGCTGTGACAATACATAAAACAGCCACAAAGAAAACTATGTCAAGCAGTAGTATTCAAACGCACTACGATTAAGGCAAAATAAAACTGCAAAAAACATTTAAGCAAGTCAAAGAAAGACAAGGAAAAACATGAAAAAAAATTGTATGTCATACATCTAACAAAGGACCTCTATCTAAAATATGTGAACAACCCTTAAAACTCAAAAGAATTTTTTAAAAAAGCATCTTTTTTAAAAACATTAGAAAATGAGCAAAAGTTAAAAGCAAGTATTTCACCAAGAAGAGACACAGATGGTAAATTATGAAAAATATCCAACATCAGCCATTAGAAAAATGCAAAGTGAAACCACAATGATTTACCACTACCTAGCTATAAGAATGGCTAAATAAAAAACAGTGGAGACTCCAAAAACTGGCAGAGAAGTAGAAAAAGTAGATCAGTCATACATTGCTAGTGGCAACACAAAGTGGTTCAACCACGGGAAAATACACTGGCAGCTGACTTACCACACAGTTCAGCAATTGCAGGTAATTGATCCCAGAGGAATAAAAATGCATTTCTACACAGAAACTTATACAGGAAGACTCACAGCAGCTTTATTCAAAATAACACTGGAAATTCTCCAAATGCTCAAATGGATAAACTGCTAAAGCATCTATGGCACACCCATACCTTGCAATGTTAGTTGGCAATAAAAAGGGACAAACTATTGATACATGCAATAACTCTAGTGAACCTCAAAGAAATTATCCTGAGTGATAAAACCAATCTCAAAAGGGTGAAACTGTAGGGTTTCATTTATAGAAACCATTCATAGCTATACAAACATGGATAACATCAGGGATGATGTAAGAGGGTTTGCTGCCCATAGCTATGAAACAGCAGCGTGAAGGAGTACTCTGGTGAAGGTATAGTTAAATATCTAAACTGTTGTTTGATACGTTAACTATACATGCAATTGCTCAGAACTTCACACACATATACAAAGCAGTGTGTATAACTGATGAGATTTGAATTGACCTGTTGGTTAAACCATTATCTATCTCCTGGTTTTTCTGTAATTCTGCTATATGTATGAAGGTGAAGGATGTATGGGACTTAACTCAACATTTCTCTGCACTTTCCTGTGAGTCTAGAATTATTTCTTAAAAATTTTAAAAAGAAGAGTGTACTAACTCACCTGCAAAACATGTCAATGATGACAATGCTTCCTTCAGATTTACAATAATTTTCCAAAGCAAGCCAACCTGTCGGATTACACTGCCAGGCAACTTTGTCACTGAGAGTGTGAGGTGGACGGTGTACTCTTTTCTGTAGCTGCCAGAGGTGAGAGCTGAAGTCAAACCCCAGCCCTGTAGCTTGCAGCATGTGTCTGGAAGGTACTCATTAAACCTCCTCTTCTCGTCTGTCAGAGGGGATGGGGAGGGCTAAATGATATCTTGTGGGTGAGGTCCTGGGTAATGTGCCAGCATGAACGAAGGTCCCTCATCTTGGGAAGAGTCAGCACCTGTGAATATTCAAGCTCCCAAGCTGAGACTCTTTAACACATCCTACTTCCAGACCTTGGCTGTAAGATTTTAATTTTAATTTCTGCAACACATGAGTAACAGGAGTATCTCTGACAAAAGGGCATCCCTCCTGCCCAACTCTAAAAGCACCTTTAGACTGCAAATGCCACATCAAATCACACCAAGCAAACAAGAAATCAGAACTAGGAAAGAATTCGTTAAAATATGAACTTGTGAACCAAACTAGTGGAAGAAAAAAAAAAACCCCAAAACCAGTTATATTTGACAACGGTTACTTGACTAAGAAAAAGGTTGTAAGGCCAGGCACACTCCAGACCCAAGATCGTTCAGAATGCTCACACACAACTTGGTGTTCTGTATTTATAATCAGAAAAGCAAGAAATGCTCTACAGAAATAACCTGATTGGAGAAGCTTGGTATTTGCTCTATGTAGACATAATTTGGTAGCCTTCTGCCTGGAATTGACTGAGGGATGGCTGTTATGATTGGTTGAGATTCAGTTGCTTGGTTACCTGAGTATACAGTTAGGTTAGTTTATAACTTGCTTGCAGTTCAAGCTGGGTCACAGTTGAAGGCTGCTTTGGGATAATATATGGAGGCTGCTTTGGGACAAATTGTATCACTCAAGTATGGGGGCTAGTTTGGGCCAAATTTACTTCACTTAACACAACTAAAATTCACACCCATTTTTCTTCACTGAAAGTTTTGAATCTGACTTTCTTACCCACAGCACCCTATCAACTTCCTCAGTATACCTGCCACCCATACAATGCCTTGCCAGAGTTTTCAAAACTTGATTCTCATAAAGATCATCTGATATCTGTATGTACATAAAGTCCCCATATTGTCCAGGAAGTGGTAAGAGTACCAACTTAAATAAGATTTGCCATTCACTACAATCTAGTAAATCAATGCTGTGTCTTGTATTTCTAGAATAACCACTAAAAGACCAATAAAAGAATGCAACCCTATGAAGCTAGTGGGGGAGGGATGGAATATTAAATGGCTTCATCTTTAGAAGACAAGGAAAAGCTACTAAAGATGATTAGAGTTGTGCCGAAAGCTTTCTGGAGTCAAGGTGAAGACACTACCACTGGCTAAAGACAGATCATTTTGAGCTTCAGTAAGGATAACTGCCATAATTTGTGTTATAGTCAGGGTTTGCAAGGAAAACAATTATATACAGGACACACAACTTATGGAATTATTTTATAATAGTCACCCAAAGAGTCAAATACAAAAAGTATAGGAAATCTGCCCATACACTAAAGACCTCCAAGAATCCAGCTGAGGGCCTGGATTCCATGGCAATGTCCTGCATGAGTCCAGCTGAAGACCTAGAGCCCATGACAATGTCTCATGCAAATCTGTTTCACAGACCTGTGCTGGGAAGGCCAAAAGGTCAGCAGTGGAAGCTAGAAAGTCTACGCCAGCAGGATGAAGGATCTGTGCCACTAGGCTGAGGGTTGTGCACTGGAGCCAGGAAGCAATGCTCAGAGTAAGGATCAGAGCTCCCCGGAAGAGCACCACAGCCATCCTCAGCAACAACGAGGGCCTGAGCTCCTCTAACGATGAGAACTGCTGAGTTCATATCAGGATTTATGACAAGCTTCTCTTGGAGATTGAATAGCACACCATCTACCCCTCTGGAACCAGGAAGTAGTAAGGTAAGGATCAGATAGTGAACCACAGGCACTCTCACTGACAACAAGGTCCTGAGCTCCTCTGATTATGAGACCAGCCAAGTTCATATCAGGAAAGAAGCTCAACAAGCCCCTCCAGGAGCCAATGGCAACAGGAGAACCAACAACATTACACATTTCCTCTCCAGCTCTCCTTTTCATGTTGGCAACAATCCTCAGATGGGCCATCCACACAGCGCCACACTGATTCAGTTCAGCTGGTCACAAGTTGACCACAAGCTATCAATCCACCACAATTTGAAATCTACCAAACTTCTTTGAGACCATGAGTCCAAAATGGTACTTAAAAACAATAGAAGTAACAATAAAAACCAGATCAATCACCTTTGAAAGATGCTATGATTTGAATACAATTTTTCCCCACCAAAACATGTTGAGGCTTTGAGTTCCAGGGCGACAGTGTTGAGGACTGGGTTGGTGGGAGGTGTTTAGGTCAGAGATGGTCGCTCATGGGTGGAGGTGCCTCTCTCACAGGAAGAGGTTAGTGATCATGCTTTCCCTTCCACTTTCCACCAAGAGTTAACACAGCATGAGGCTCTCACCGAGCAGACTGGCACCGCCAGGCTCTTGGACTTCTCAGCCTTCAGAACTGACAGCTGAAGCAAACCTCTTTTCTTCCTAAGTTACCCAGCCCCAGGTATTTGGTTATAGTGACAAAAAAACGGACCAAGAAAATAGGACTCAAATTTATCACCTTCAAAAATGGCAAATGCTTTTCCCTATGAGCTGCCCCCTTAGACAGCCAAACACAGGAAGGGTGGTATCTCTTTATAGAAACTTTCCAGTTGAAAAGTGAAAAAGAAATGATGGGACTGGAATCCACTTAAAAATACATTTTAAAAAAAATACTCATATCCAGAATCTATATCCCAGACCAACTGAATTTGGATCTCTAGGAAAAGGGTCTCCCTGTGGCACGATTCTCCTTCCGTCTACCTTGGCCACTCACCTGTTACGTGCCCTGGGATCGTGTTCCTTCAGACACCTCCTTACTAAAGGCACTTGGTCCTTCACAGCCAGCACAGAGCCTGCTTCCCCAGGAAGACTCCCTTGAATTTCCACAGAATCGAACTGAGGAGATTTCACAGCACTTATAGCTTTACCAAGATATAATTTACATACAATTTATAGCTCACCCACTGTACACAGGGAACATTTTTCAGGAACATACTCAATTGCTCAGGTACCACACAATGCACTTTTAGAACATGCGTCACCCCCAGTGCTGGCTCCCTCATATCTGTTTGCAGCCAATCCTGCCTTACATTCACAAACCTAGGCAGCCACTCAGCTGCCTTCCATTCCTATAATTAGCCATTTTCTAGAAATGGCCTATAAATGGAACTGTACAATATGTACATAGTCTTTCGAGTCTGGTTTCTTTCACTCAGCATAATATTTTTGAGTAAACTGGGTAATTTTAAATGTACATAGGGATTCGATATTTAAAGGCATCCTGGATGAATCCATCAGTAAGTAAAAGAATCATCTTTCATGGCACTTCACCACCCCCGTTTCCTTATTGTATAAGAATGATGCTTTCTCCCTGGCTTCTCTTGTGCCCCACTCGCTCCCAAGAGTGGTCTGCAGCCTGGTCCATGTGACAGGTTGGGCTCGCCTGGCGCAAAGCTCCTAGGGCCGCAGTTTGCATTCCATTTTCACCCATGGCTATGGTTTCCCACAAAGGTTCGCATGCCGGAAGCCTGGTCCCCAGTGTGGTGGGGTGAAGGTAATAAAACCTTCCAGAAGCGAGGTCTAGCAGAAAGGAACAGGGTCATCGGGGCACTGCCTTCAGAGTGATCAATGTTGCTCTGGCCGGAGTGAGTCAGTTCTGGCTAGGAGAAGTTTTAGAAAGGAAGGCCACTCCATGTACTGGGCCCTTCTGCACGTGACCAGTTCCCTTACCACTCCTCCACCACATTGAGATGTGGCCAGGAACCCTTGCCAGAATGCTGGAACCATGCTGTTTGGACCCTGCAGCCACCAGAATCAAGAGCCAAAGAAAACTATTTACTTTATAATCTACCCAACCACAAGAACTTTGTTACAGCAACACAAAATAGACTAATACATCCACCGACACCACAAACCTTTCCAATATCTTAACTCTCAATTCAAAATTTGTGAAACCACACAGCCCTGCAGAGAGGAGCATAGCCGGCATTGCCGGGTGACTCCCTGCACCATGTGTTCCCGCGAGGGTCTCTAAGGCATCCTGGTGTCCTGCTTGTGAAAAGTCAATGTGCTCTTTTTTTTTTTTACAAAGAGCCAACATAAAAATCAATAGAACAGACAAGCAGGTTTAGCAAGGTCATGGCACAAGGTCACAAAGAAACATACAGAAATCTAATGCTGGTCACAAGCAATGAACAATTCAAAAGTAAAATTGTAAAGGCACAAGTTACAATATCACAAAAAAGCTTAAAGAAACATTACTGTATAAATCTACCAACATACATTCATTATCCGTATCCTAGAAACTATAAAAATTGATTAAAAGTACTCAAATACAACCTAAATAAGTGGAGACTCTATGTATGCGAATCAGACAAATATCAAAACATTTATTCTCCCTAAACTTACCTATAAATTCACCTCAATATCTATCAAAAGCTCAGCAGAATTCTTTTTTTTTTTTTTTTTTCAGTGAAGGGAGGCATTGAATTTACTTCTGAACAGGCCACGTGGATGACAAAAGAGGCCACTGTGCTTTTTTTTTTAAAGCTATCTTAACTATTTTTATATACATATATATAAGCATATACATAGTTTTTCTTTCAATTTGTCACACAAGTGAAACAATACGATGCTTACACAAGTGTGACTTATTTATTTCACTGATAAGTATGTTCTCAAGGTGCATCCATTTAAGTATAAAAGTGTCCAGTTTATTGTTCTTTACAGCTGAGTAGTATTCCATTACATAGAAATACCGCATCTTTTTTGTCCATTCCTCAGTCGATGGGCATTTAGGTTGTTTCCAAGATCTGGCTATTACGAACTGCGTTGCTATAAACATAGGTGCATATATATCACTGTGGTACGTTTTCGATTCTTTTGGGAAGATACCCAGAAAGGGAATAGCTGGGTCAAATGGGACTTCCTATCCTAGCTTTTTGAGGAATCTCCACACTGACTTCTATAGTGGTTGCAACCGCCTGTATTTGCCAACATGCTCTTAAGCCTAACTTGTCCTCATAACTTTTTCCAGTTCCCCAAAAATGCAAATTTCGCAAAGACAGATGTCACCTGTAATTCTCTGTCATATGCCCTGTGCTCCTGGAACATCATATCAGTTCATGAAGACTGCTTAAAAAACAAGAAATACTAGGTAGGCATAGTGGTGCATTCCTGTAACCCCAGGACTGCAGGAGATGAAGCAGAAAGATCACAAGTTCAACCCCTCCTAGACAACTTAGTGACTTAATGAGACTGTGTCTCAAAATAAAAAACTATAAAGGACTGGGAATGCACTCAGTGTGAAGGCCCAGGATTCAATTCCCATGACTGCCAAAAAATAATCACATTTCAAGAAAAGAAAATATTAAAGTGGAAAGATAGTATGAATTACGAGTTTGCTTGGATTGAGGTAACAAAGTAACATGAGCTGGGTGGCTTAAATGGCAGAAATATTAGTTTCTTCTCGTTGGAAAGGTCAGAAGTCTAAGATGAAGGTATACACAGGGAGGTTTTCCTCTGCACCCTCTCTCCTGAGCTCGCAGCTGCCTATCACCCCCTTGGTGAGCTTGGGCCCCGATCTGCTCTTATTATAAGGACATCAGTCAGACTGGGTTAGGGCGCCTGATGATCTCGTTTTAATTTAACCACCTTTCTGAAGATCACCATATATGGTCACATTTTGGGGTCCTGGGGGTTAGGATTTGAACATATGAATTTTGGGAGAGCACAAATTTAGCCTCTAACAGGGACTGATGATACCATTTTCTCTGCTTTCATACACATATAAGTCCTAAAATGTAAAGTTACTCTTAAACTTTAAAAAAGATTTGTTCAATGAATAGTTACTGAATGAAACCGGTACTAAAAATACAACTACAGCCAAATGGGCAAGTTCTTCAAAATTTTCTGATATTAAGAGGGCTTTTATTTTATTTATTTTTTGTACTGGGAATCAAACTCAAGGCCTCACGCTTGCCAGGCAGGCGCTGTGCTGCTGAGCTACATCCCTGGCTAAAAAGGCATTTTTGTAGTTAAAATAAAATTGGGAATAACCACCTAAAAAATGACTCCTGCTCTGGGAGTATAATGAGTTTCACAGGGTCTGGGGTCATCTCCTAAAATTTAAAAGAGCTCGGGATTTGATAAGCACTGGAAAACACAGAGGCCATGAACCCCAGGTGGAGTGGAGCTGTTCATGGATCTCATCAGCTCCCAGTACTGCCTGGAGCGGGAAGGGTGAGGGCAATCACAAGAAAGAGCTACACACCAACAGCAAAATGAAATCATTAATGTCCAAAAATTAAATCTTCAACAGGAGACTTCACCTACAGAAAAATGCAGTTCATTCATCCAATCTCAAGATTGTTCTGCTACCTCTGAGGGGCCCATTACATTGTGATATTAAGAGACACATGAACTTACCCCCAAAACACTGTTTTCATCTTATCTTTTGTTATGGCTTGTGTCTAGATGTTCCGCCAAAGCCTCATGCAATCATAGGTGGGTCCTTTTCTGAGGTGGCTGGATCTACAATGTGTGACACCAGGGTTAATTCATTGTGCAGTGCTAGGCTCAAGGACATTAGGATTAAGGGTATGAGTGCGACACCCCCCTAAGTAGCCTAGATGAGATATAAGGGGCAGAAAGAGGTTGGTACGATCCCTCCCTTGTTGCTTTGCTACCTTCTGCCCACCATGAAATGTTCTCCTCTGCAATGCCACCCTGCCTTGGAACCAGCTGATTATGGACTGAAACCTCTACAGACTGTGAGCTAAGTAACCTTTCTTCCTCGAACTTGAGGGTGTTGGAAATTTTGTCTCAGCAATAAAAAAAGTAACTAAGACACCTTTGCACTTCAAACACTTTCCAGGTTCCTCCTGGATCCATCACAAGAGGCTAGGCTATGCTGCAGTAATGACCATCTCCTGAATTACAGGGTTTCCATCCAATCATGGTTTCCATCTTCCTCATAGTCTACTGCAAGTCCAAGGCAAACCACAGCTGCTTTGACATTAAGGTATCGCCTCCTCAATGCATGTACTCAGGTTGATGTGACTGAAGAAGACAGGGTGTGGGAAGTCTCTTAAGAGTTTCTATGGTCATATCAGTCTGCTCACATTTTAATGGCCAATCCAAGTCACATGATCAGCTCTAACTCTGAGGACGGGGAGGCCTGCAGTCCTCCTGTGTGCCCAGAAGGAGCACTGGTACAAATGCGGGCACTTCTGCCAGAGCAAGGATGCTTCCTCTCTGCTCCTCTGATCTGCAGTGCAGGGGGCAGTAACCCAGCACCCAGAACCCAACCCACAGGCAGCAGCACGGTCTTTATCTTCTCATGTAGCCCCCTGCACAGCCTCCCAACACAGCACTGAGTGTTCTCGGGCAGGGCACAGAGCTCTCAGCCAGGTGAAGGTTCTGCACACCAAGTAATTCCATGATGAGAAGCCACCTCATCCCAGCAGGGTGGTCACTATCAAAATAATAATAATAATAATAATAATAATAATAATAATAATAAATGCCATTGAATATGTGGAAGAACTGGAGCCCTGTGCACTACTGCTGGATTATAAAATGGTATGCTACTACAGAAAACAGTTTATCACCTCCTCAAAACTTAAAAATAGAATGACTCTGCAATCTAGAAATCCCACTTCTGCAGACATAAATATCCAACAGAACTGAAAGTCGGGACTCCTGTACACCCATGTTCATAGCAGCATTATTCATGGTAGCCAAAAGTCTACCAACAAATGAATGGATAAACAAAATGTAATCTACAAATACAATGGAATATCATTCAATCTTAACAGGAATGGAAATGCTGACACATGCTACAGTACAGATGAACTTCGATAGCATAGTACTAAGTGAAATAAGCCAGTCACAAATCCACAAACACTACATAGCTCTACTTAAGTGATGTACCTACAGCAGTCGCATTCACAGAGACCAAATGTAGAACAGTGGTTATCAGAGGTTGGGGAGGAGGAAGAATGGGAAGGCAGTGCTCAAAGGGGATAGGATTTTAGTTGGGAAGATGTAAAAGGTCTGCATGCATGGTGGTGATGGTTTCACAAAGTGCTAATGTGATTAATGCAACTGAATGTACACCTGGAAAAGCTGAGATGTTAAATTTTATGTTATAGACACTTTAAGTGATTTTTAAGTTGAATTTTTTTAAGTTAGAAAAGTTTGCAGTAGTTCTCATGACCCATTGCATAAATTCCAAATATCTAACATGTTTTGAAGTCTTCCAAAGCCTGACCACCATCTGCCTCCATTCACATTCAGACACTAGATGTCTCCTGTACTGGGAATTGAACCCAAGACCTTTGCAATCACCTATATCTCCTATATTTTATTTTAAAAGAGGCTCTCACCAGTAAACAAACCCAGTCTGGGAACCAGCACCATGTGCAGGCCGCCAGCAGACTGGGAACAGCTAAACCCAAGCCTCTCCCCATGAATCAGCGCCATTCATGGACTGGGGTTAGAGAGAACAATGGCCGCACCAGCAAACAAGCCTAGTCTAGAAATCAGCGCCACGAGTGGACTGTGGCCACACTGGGAACAGCCAGACCCCAACCCCTTTGGTGTGCAGGCTGGCAAACAAGAAGTACCAATCCCCCTTCCCTGTAAGCAACTGGCTTATCCGGAGAAACACAGGCTGTGATGATACCTATTGAGGTGAAATGCAATTGGATGCCTGTGGTGCTTTGCTGTTTCACTAACATTGCAAGTCTAGGGCCAGTGGTCTGATCACAGGTTCACAGGATATGGGTATGCAGTGTGACATCTGGGGGGAATCTCCTTCTGAGGGTTGTAGCCATAGCTGATTCCCTGTGGTCTTGTTTTGAGGTCCTATACCATTTCCATTGTTTTGTTGGGTTGGGGTTTATTCTCTTTTGTTTTGTTTGATTATGTTAAATCCCATGGCAGGAGAAGCTATCTCAAGGATAGCAAGATA